>JAVKPL010002877.1:52500-187635 GCA_032173675.1 Gastrolobium villosum
AAGTAACTTGAGAAATATTTTTCTCACACACACACATATATATATATATGGAAAATAATTTGTCAATTTTAAAGGAACTAAGTTGTGCCATTTTAGCTGCTTACAACAATGTACTTCTTGGAGTACATAATTATAATATTAAAATAATACTTTTTCTCTCTCTCCTAAGAAGTTGTTAGCTGAAGTGGAAAGGGGATAATAGTACAATTTTAGTATTATAACTATGTAATCCCCGGAATACATTGTCATAAGCAGCTAAAAAGACATAACTTGTGTACTTTAAAATGACAAAATGTTTTGCCATATATATATATATATATATATATATATATATATATATATATATATAAGTAGGACCTTTGACACTAGTGTGAAATTTGAAATTTGACACCTTATCTAAGAGACATAGGATAAAAAAAGATCAATGATATCATATTCTTACAAATCAGAGTTGTTGATCTTTTTTTATCTAATGGCTCTGAGACGAGGTGTCAAATTTCAAATTTGACACTAGTATCAAAGAATCCTGCCACACACACACACACATATATATATATATATTGAAACTGTTATATTTACTAAAATTTTATTTACAAACTCAACTATGTATTCCCGGGAATAGACTCGGTTTTAAATGCATTCACGGTGATACATAGTGTAATTTGTAAGAGTTTGTAAATAAGAAGTTGTAAATATAACCTACCCATATAATATATATATATATATATATATATATATATAATATATATATATATATGGAAGACGGAGTATCGTTTTAAAGGATATAACTTTATATTCTTTTAACAATATTTAACTATACATTCTCGAAAATATCCTTTTAACAGTATTTAACTATACATTCTTGGGAATGCTTAGTTATAATATTAAAGTTATATTTATTTTTTTTACTTTCCACATCAATAGACAACTTCTGAAAAGAAAAAAATACAACTTTAATACTATAATTATATATTCCTAAAAATATATTGTTAAAAATATTAAAAGAACATAATTCATATCCTTTAAAAGAATACTCAATATATATATATATATATATCAAGATTTTTATAAGAGTTATATCGTAGGAAAAGTGATTGTGTAATGTTATAAATATTCATGTTGCGTGTCTTAGTTTTTTTTTTTTTCCTCAAAAATTGCGGGCCCACAAAATCTTGTATGTGTAAGAAATTTTTTTGTATCATGTTAAATTATGGATGCAAACCCCATATATATATATATATATATATATATATATATATATATATGGGTAAAGTGTGTATCATTTTAAAGGATGTAAGGTTATGTCATTTTAAGAGAGAGAAAGAGATAGCTAAAGGAGGAGAGAGAGTTGATAAAAAAATAAAGTTGTGGGTCCCACCTCTTTATGAGAGTGAAATGATGTAAGTTGTGTCATTTAAAAGGATAAACATTTTTCCATATATATATATATATATATATATATATATATATATATATATATATATATATATATATATATATATATACTGAAAATAAGAGCCCGAAAGCCGGAAAGACGGTCACTTGTCACTTTAAGGCATAATGAAAATTTAAAAAGATGACTTGACTTTGTAATAAAAGAAAAGTTGGTGTCAACAAGTCATTGATAATTAAAAGAAAAAAGAAAAACATTGTCTCTTGCTCAATGATAATGATATGAATAATTTGTAGAAGTTTCTGTGCTTAAAATACAGTCCGCGGTGTCCTTTGAAAAGATAATGTTAATATCTTATTTCTTTTTATAACCATCCACAAATTTTTTATGATATTAGTCATGATATATGATTAAAAAAATGAACTGTATGCACTAGTTTTGAAATTTCTACGTCAATATGCAACAACTTAGTTCGGTAAAGATTCTACTTATGTCAACATCAGTACATCACTCTAGTGTCCATTATTCTATAATTTTTTTAAATAATTGTATTCAAATATTTATGTCTGTAATGTTCGCATAAAATCACTTTATTAACAACCTAAAGTTAGTTGAGAGTTGGCTTGGTTTGAATCTAATAAGAAAAATAAATAAATTAAATAGAGTGGGTTGGCTTGGTCTGATTTTATAAATAATTTTATTAGAGATATAATATAAAACTTATAAATAATCAATTCAATTCAAAAGTTTAAGTGATTGAGTGAGGTTGTTTTATATATCTCAACACGCCCCCTCACACGAGAGCTCACTGGGCTTGAAGGGTGGACAATGCACAGGCTCACCTACCTGTGCGAAGAAAGAAATTTCACTATAAAGAAAGTGGGGGCGGTGAGGTTCAAACCCAGGACACGAGACTCTGATATCATACCCAACAGCTTAAGCTTTTGGGTTGAATTGATTCTTTACAAAAGGATCCATCATTTATTAAGCTATTAGATGGTATGATTACTTTACATGATTGATGACCACAGGATCATTCGATTGTAGTCCAATTACATTTTTCTCATTCAAAAACTATGTTGCCCAGCATTTTCAAACCTCCAAGGTTCCACCATCATTGTTGTCTCATCCATCACCAATTAATCTCACCTTCATTTGATTAATGGGGAGGTATGGAAATTAAATCCTAGCAAAAAGTTCATTTTTTATATTCAAAGGGTATGCATGTAACGAAGCATGATTTTTTTGACCACTGTAGCCCTTTATTAATAATTATTTACCGAATTGCCCTCGCTTATATACTATTACGAAAATTTAACCCTCCAGAAAAACATAACACCAATCTGCCCCTGTTTGATCGTTGACCACACAATCTACCCGGGTACCCCCATCCGTACCCGGGTATTTTTCAAAAAAATCAACACTACCCGGGTATGTAAGGGGGTACCCGGGTATTGTTCTTCATTCTGCAAATTTTTTGAATTATTTACCCGGGTAGGCATGCGGGTACCCGGGTAGATTTCGCGAATAGGGTTTTTTAAAAGGCCAACAGCCCTCATTTGGGAAACCCACAAGGGGTACCCGGGTAGAGAGCTTCTGGAGTGTGTTTTTGGAGATTCTGTGAGCACGTTTGATCGATCATCTCAAGACTTTATCATCATCCTTGGTGCGTGGTAAGGGTTCTTTTTACCGATTGTTTTTCAATAAATTTTTTTTTTCGTTTGAATTTGTGATTTATCATGAAATTTATTCTGACTTTGATGTAATCATGTTTGAATTTAAATTTATTGCTTTGTGTATTGTGAATTTTCGTTTTCAAATAGCATTTTTTTTGTTGCCAATAAAAAACCCTAACCCTAACCCTTTATGTTGTTTCTCTGAATCTGGATTTTGATTTTGTTTTACAGTGTGACTGCATGGAGGAGAGACGCCACGCGAAGAAGAGAGCGGTGGATACCGAAGGGAGGAGCAAGCGCCGACATGATGGATCTTCCTCCTCTCACCCTCAGGCTGCTGACCATCAGACTCCGGACCTTCCGTTCGGATATTTATTTGAGGATGACCCCGTTGCACACGAGAGGTTTGTCAAGTTTTTCATGAGCCGCAAAATTTGTGAGCCGAAATCATTGGATTCGGCGTTCTTTAATTTAGAGCGGTTCGACATAGTCCCACTTCTGCAGCAAGCACATTTGCTGGTTCTTGCGGAGATGAGGTGTGAGTACTCGGAGGTCATGGTTAGAGCATTCTACCAGAACCTGGGGTATGTGCATGGTGAGTTGACTTCCCATGTTTGCAGGATTGATATAATTGTTACAGCACCTATCTGGACATAGTGGCAGGGGTTTGACTTTATTAGTGTGACGGGGTCAACACTATATGATGGAGACAGCCATCATATATTTAGTGGTTATAATCGGGAGGCTATTGTGGCTGAGACCAGGAGAACAGATGCAGAGGCAGGGTAATTTGCTCATTATCCTGTGAGCAATTTGTCTGTGTCTGCCCGCATACTTCATTATGTGGTGACACACATTATTTTCCAGCGCCCTCACAATCACTCGAAGGTACTAGAAGGTGACTTTGTGATCTTGTGGGCCCTTCTTCACCAGATTGAAGTCAACCGGAGGCACTACATATGCATTTTGATGTGGAAGGCGGCGGAGTCAAAGAAGGATGAGTTGCCTTTTGCATTCTTGGTGCAGAAGATTTTGCACAGATTTGGTGTTCCTATGGCAACCGAGACCATGAAGACAGCCAGAGGCTGGAATGCCATCTTTGGGGAGCGCCTCTTGAAGCAATGCGGGATTATGCAGAGCCCAACAGGTGTCTGGTATTGGAGGAAGGCACCTGAACCACCAGAGGTCCCCCTTCAGTTCGACGCTCAGATGGAGGATGCAGGTAAATGTATTTTGGTAGCAGTAGGGTTAATGTTGATGTATTTGGTAATTTTAATGTTTGTTTTTTTGCATGTTGATGCAGGACTTGATGATGAGGACTCAGATGATGTTGCTGCTGCTGTTGATCCCACTCATGCACGTCGCAGCCGCACCCGGCGACCACCAGCTCCACCACCACTTGAGGGTGGATGGACAGTTCCCGAGGGAGGATGGACATTTGATCATGTGATGTCCTCCATGTATCGCCTGACATGTGGTCAGGACTCATTGACCAGTGAGTTTAGGGGCTACAACAGAGCACAAGCAAGTGGAGAACAACATGGGGAAACAGGGTCACACGCTTGGAAGGTGGATCAGCATGGGGTCAACATACTGGTGATGAGGCTGATGGTGCTGGTGAGGATGACGATCATGAGGATGAGCAGGATACGCAATCAGATTAGGTTGTAGGGTTTAGGGTGAAATGGGTGGGGTACATTATGCTGGATGTATTTTGTGTTTGATGTTATGTTATGTTGTAATATTGTGACTTGAATTTTAATGTTTGTAATATTGTTATGAATTTTAATGTTATGTGACTTGAATTTTGGTGTTATTTGTACCAAGTTTTTAATGAAATTTGAAGTCAATTATATGTCTATTTGTAACCGCACAAATCTACATATCCGCTTACATTATGTGCCCAATTCTGTTATCAACAAGTCATATTGTATCATATTATTACACATAAACCTCCAAATTTATCAAAAAAAGGGTGGAAAAGCTGCTGATGTTGCAAAAGCAACTGGTCTACCCGGGTAACTCGTACTGGTTTACCCGGGTAGACCAGTTGCTTTTGCAACATCAGCAGCTTTTCCACCCTTTTTTTGATAAATTTGGAGGTTCATGTCTACTACCATAACCTCACCTAACTCAACCTGGGGGTAATGACATATAGTAAACGTTCGTGGGATCATTTAATACAATAACCAAATGGTACACATAGTAATGTCAAACGTACACAAATGCAACAAAAAAGATGAATTACACAACAAGGTTTACGAAATCATAAACATTACACAACAATACAAGTGGATGTCCTCAACATTACACAACATAAATGCATAGTCATTACAAAACGTGTCATCATGCTTGTCTTAGCCTCGATGGACATGTTCGAATGTTATGTCCAACTTGCTTGCAATGCTTACATCGGCTTTGACTGCCCGAGGGTTGAGACTCAACCCAATCCATCTCATTCTTAATCCTTGAAGACTTTGGTCTTCCCTTTGCGCGTATAAACCTTACATCCGGAATCACGGTAGGCCCAACAACAGATGGAATCAACAGTTCATTGCCAATAGGATACCAGTGTGTAGCATATACTTTAGCAATGGTTGGAATTTTGAAAACAAGATCCACATAATCATAATGATTCAACCGAGCTCCTTTGCAAACTGCTAATACATGGCTGCAGGGATACCTCCGTGTTGTAAACCTACCACACTGACATTTACGATTGATTAAGTCCACTCTCATGGTGTCACCTACCTCGTGTGTAGATTGATTGTATGCATCCTCAACCTCAAACAGTAACAACTCACTATCATATATCCTCACACGATAAGTGCCAGCCAATTCATCATTTTTTTGCAAAGCTGCCTCAACCTTCTTTGAAATTATCCAACCTTGTGAGATATCTTTTTGAATCGCTTCACGTCTCTTGACGAAATACTCAACGATTCTACTGAATGTCATCTTGACCAATGCAGTTATCGGCAGATTACGTGCTCCACGAAGCACCTTATTCACACACTCAGATAGGTTGGTTGTCATATGACCAAACCTACGTCCTGCCTCATCATACGTCCTGCACCATTGCTCTTTTGGTATCGCATCCAACCATGGCGCAACTTCTGGATTGTTGTCGATGAATTCCTTATATCTGAGATCAAAATTAATCTTTGAACATGTGTATCCTGCAAAATCATTAATCACATATACAATTAGTGAGTTACGGTGACAAAGTAAACAACAGTTATGAGTTATAGGATACAGTACCTAATTTCATCAACGTTTTCTTTAATTCCACATTCCTAAACCTGGTATTGAAGTTGCTTCCAATGTGACGTAGACAAAAAACATGATAAGCATATGGAGGCTGTCAACCAGCGTGATCTTTGACCGCCCTTATGATGCTTCGATGACGATCGAATATTAGACAAATACCATTCCTATTTGTGACATGAAAACGTAAAAGGCTCAGAAACCAAGACCAATCTTCCAACTTCTCACCTGGAGGAACAACAGCAAAAGCAATAGGGAGCAGATATCCATCTTCATCCTGTGATGTTGCAATCAAGAGTGTTCCTCTGTACTTCCCATATAGATGAGTGTCATCAATTTGAATTATAGTCTTGCAGTATTTGAATGCTTCAATGCATTGGTGAAATGTCCGAAAAACCTATAAAATATAGCCCTGTCTGTATAAACCCGACGTTCGTCAAAACAAGGATTTGTATCAAGCTTGAACACATAACCTACATTCACCTGCGTCATATACGTCAGCCAATTGGGCAAGAATCCATAGGGTTTCTCCCAGTCACCAAACAACTTAACAATGGCCTTCATTTTTGCCTTCCAAGCCTTCCTGTACATTATGATGTAGCCATATATTCCTTGTATCCTCTCTTGTATCAGAACTGGTTTTGTAGCTAGATCTTCCTTTAACATATCTGTATAAAAAAACATAACTTTACCATATTCTCAATAAGAAGCTTCGTTAAGTACACGGTAGAATAAATACGTACTCATAATAGCCGCACAAATAACATCTGAGTCCAACTGTCTATGATCCTGTGATAGGCCCTGATTCAGACATGTGTGATCTTGACCCCATTTACGGGCCACCCAATTAGCTCTCTTCTTGGGCTTGATTGCCCTCATATACCACGGACAACTGTCAACATGGTTTCTACATTTCATAACAAATCTTGACTCGTCACTTTTTTCAACTATGGCTGTCCTGCGCCCCTTCATACAATATATCTTCACAGCATGTTGCATTTCAGGTTTGGAGCCAAATTCTTGATGCACAAATAACGGGTCGCCTAACTTCCAACCTCCTTGCAAGTCATTATCCCCATACAGGATCTCCAACTCGTCATTTGGGTGCGCCCAATTAATGAATGAATAATGTTGGCTTTCATTCCAAAATGGCTCTACCGCAGTCCCTGCATCTAAAGTTTCATCATTATTGTCTGAATCAATAGCACCGGAAATGTTTCATTTTTTAAAGAAAATGACTAAATTAATAACGTACCACTACTGACAGGGTCAACATGAAGTGATGAACTGACAAGGTCAACATGAAGTGATGAACTGACATGGTCAACATGAAGTGATGAACTGACAGGGTCAACATGAAGTGGTGGCATGGCTGGGGTACCCAGCCTTACAGCGCTTGTGTCAGCGTCAAAATTTTCGTCCATGTCAGTGTCTGACGAATCACCTTGTGGAATAGCACTTTCAGATTCTCCCTCATCTTCGCTGTCCACATAATCCTCATCTTCATCCTCTTCAGTTCATTGCATGTAGTGCCCACTTTGATTTTCATCGTTTTTGTTTTTCCTTCAAATCGGACACCGTACGGACCTTCAAAATGCCTCCCATTGTAGTAAATAACTATAGGAACCATGTTAGGACTTGAACTCATCTTTCACACGAGAATTTGGGTCTAGGATTTGGGTTTTGATATTGGTTCGGATTTTTTAACACAAAATGGGAATGTGGAGGTGTAATGCCAATGTCCTGTCACGACTAAGCTATTAGAGATGATGACCTGAAATATATGTGTGATGTGAAGGGAGAGAGTGAGAGAGGGAGAAAGTTTGGGGGAAAAAAAGATCAAATTCACAAAAATGGACGAAACCCTGGATATTGGGGTTTCTGGCCGCAATCTACCCGGGTACCCCCATGCCTACCCGGGTAAATAATTCAAAAAATCTGCAGAATGAAGAACAATACCCGGGTACCCCCTTACATACCCGGGTAGTGTTGATTTTTTTGAAAAATACCTGGGTATGGATGGGGGTACCTGGGTAGATTGCGTGGTCAACGGTCAAATAGGGGCAGATTGGTGTTATATTTTTCTGGAGGGTTAAATTTTCGTAATAGTATATAAGCGAGGACAATTTGGTAAATAATTATTAATAAAGGGCTACAGTGGTCAAAAAGCCAACGAAGCATACATCAACTAATATCATCAGATGAACAGTCAAACTCATCACATATTTTAATATTTAAACTACATCAAAGTTCATCCTAGCATATGAATATATATATAATATCTCCCTCCCAAATAAAATCTCAAGAAAATTCCCATACATCAACCTGAGAAGTTTTTTTGGGCATGGAGAGATCCATCTGTTCATTTCTAATTTTAGTGAATCTACCACGGAGTGATGAGGATGCCGCTTAAACTTTTAGTCGGATAATAAATAATTTAGAGTGGATCTTGCTGTCGGTGTTCTTCTAATAAAAATAAGTATATTTTTTGAATTTAAGTACAAAGTAACGAAAAAAAAAGGAATGGATTAATGTTTTTATCAAAAATAAAAATAAAAAAATGGATTAATGCATTATTCACATGTCAAAATTATAAAAAAGGCATCTTAGTGTGATGGGCGTGTATAAATTATCTATATTTCAAATCCTTAAAAAAGCTATTGGTGTGATGAGTTTGTAAGTTATCCATGTTTCAATCATATAAAGCTCTTGAGCTGTTAGCGCTTGATAAATTAATTTAGGGTGGCAATAGTAAAGACCAAGACATTTTTAAAGCTTCCGATGTGCTAAGTAGATATACTGCAATGAAAGTGTGTGTGTAAATGGTTATGGAGACTTCACATTTATGCAGAGAAACAACTCATAAAATGGATAGATGAGAAGATTAGGATACCCTTTCAACAGTAGAAGCAGGTATTTAGAGAGTAGATGTCTCTGTCAAACATGGGACAGAGAGTCGTGAGAGCTATCCACCCTAACCAAGCCTAGTCTCTTGATCAGACATGTTGAGCCCATTATCAATGTACAAGGGTGCAGGGGAAAAAGGGGGACCCTATGTGATGATGCTCCATGGCTCATCATAGGATGCTCTCTAGAAGGTTCTAGATGTGGATATTTGATATTGGGCCTAAAAAGGCCTGCCAAAATAGCTCTCTTGTCATGAGAGGGTGTATGGGCATGGAAAGATCCATCTCCAATATTAATTCTTTTCATTTATAATTGTAGTGAATGTAGCATTGAGTAATTAAAATAGTCCTTGGTAGATCAATTCTCATGGAAACGATACTTTTCTCATTACTTTATTACTTGTACCGGATACACTTGATGAGATCTCATAACAACATGTCCTATTTATAATTACATACTCCTCAAGTTAACAGAGTAAAGACTGTTGGATTCGTGACCTAAGCCAGTGGCCCTTTTGCTTTGTTTAATCCTAAATTCTAAAAGGGAACAAATGAGGTAACCGTGCCTGTATATGGAAGAAAAAAGAGGTGACGATGGTAAGGAAAAAAATGAAGAGAAAGAAAGAAAATATAAAAAGAAAGCAATGACAAGAAAAAAGGAAGAAGAGATAAAAGTGTGGAAAGAAGTCACCAATAATATTCCATAGGGGAAGAAAATAGGTCGCTCTAGTGACCTCCAAATCATAAAATGACCATTGGAATATGAAGTACTAAATATCTCCTCTAAACTTTGATTTCATTCCGTCAAAGTCTCGCCGTTGGATTCACATGCAAAGTCTTATTTCTTTTCTTCTTCTTTTTTCTTTTTCTCCTATTTTCTTTTTTCTTTCTTCTTTCTTTTTTCCATGATAATGCTTTCTTTCTCTCATAGCAACGCTGCTCTTTTCCTTTTTCCCTTTATCGCCACTACCTCTCTTTTCTTCTATACATAGACATTGCTCATCTCAATTTTTTAATTTTTTAATTTAGATTTTGAAAAACATAAATAAGTGATGGACCCAAGTCACAGACCCAACAAATCTCCCCTTTTGTGACTATGAGGGAGTAAATCATAATCTAATTCTTCACTTGAAGTCTATGTGTACAAGATCCCTATTCAACTCAAACTTCACTAGAGTAACAATTTTAATTAACATGTTAGAGTGAAGAGTTAGATAATGATTTCCTTACTCATGGTCACGACGGGGGAGATTTATTGGGTTTGTGACCTGGCCCTTGGCCTATTTGCTTTGTTTAAAGTTTAAACCAAATTTTTAAAAAAAGTGGTAGCCATAGTAGAGAGAAAACGAAAGAAAGCAGCACCTCTATGAAAGAAAGAAAAAAAGTAAAGAAAGAAAGCAGTGATAAGAAGAAAAAAGAGAGTAGAGAGATTAAAGAGAAAAAAAAAAAAAAAAAACTCCTCCCATAAATCCAACAATGAGACTTTGTCGAAATAAACTTAAATTTTAGGAAAGTGTTTTGACATTTAATACTCCATACCCAATGTTTTTTTTTTTTTTTTGTGATTTGGAGGTCTTTAGAACGATGTATTTATTTGTCCTCTTTGGAGCATGATCGATGACTTCCTTTCTCACTTTTATTTCTTGATTTCCATTTTTAGATGATGTTATTTGATTCATATATTGTTGCATAGAGAGAATATTATGTTTGTGTAACCATTATTATTAGGGAAAAATATTTTTGCAGTTAATGCAGATAAGTTATCTATATTTATTCTCAATTGACGTCGTTTTGATATTGAAATTTTAAAAAATTATAAATATAGAGATTATTATCTATGTAGCACCGATACCGACACGGGACACGTGACACGATACGACACGACACTCCGACACGTTAATTCTAAAAAATGTTGGATTTTGACACGTTAGGACACGTTTTGATATTAAATAATATTTTTAACTTATGTATTGTATATTATATTTAATATTCAATAATTAAAGAAAATGAATCTAAACTTATAATATTCATAAATTTTGCAAAGAAATATCAGATTTTCCAAATATTTATATTAAACTCAACAAAATGGTAATTGCAATCCAACGAATCTAATAGTTTGAACTAAAAACTCAACGCAATGTAATCTTTGAGCCTTTCTTTGAAATTTTATAACGCGTGTTGGAGTTTCGGACACGACATGACAAGATTTTTAAAATGTCGGTGCTTCATAAATTATTATAATCCTGAAATAAATTAAAAATTTTATCCCAAAATGACGTCATATTGGGCTTAAGCATTATTTAGTGATAATGGTGATTTGGGCAATGAAGCAGCAACACGATATTATTTATTTTCTGAGAAGACACGCTCTAATATTGTACGATAGATTGACTATTCCGTTACGCGAATTTGACATGTCACCGTCAAATGGTAAAAATATAAAATTTTCAAAATAAAAATAAAAATACAGGAGTAAAGAATTTAATTTGATTTCGCTCTGAAGGTAAAAAGTACATTGACAGGGAGCTTGAGGTAGATATAATTGGATTTGGGTGTTGTTCGTTTGGTCTTTGTGCTCTTAACCCCAGCCTTGAGATCAATACCCTACGTAACAAATGCAAATGCACAAAATATTATCAAAGTCAAACACAGATGAAACAATACTGATAGAAGCAAACTGAGATGGAGAATAGATCAAGTATCATTGCAGCTGTGTGTCTTGAAGGAGGCGACCCCCACATTTTGACGGCGTAACTAGAAAATGAAGCTACACTAGGGCTTTTAGGTTATGGATTTGGACCTTATAATTTTTTTTTTTGGATTGGGTAAATTGAAAGTAAACCAAAAGCCCAACGCCCTTCATACGCCTCTCATGTGCTGTACCACTTAGAAGCTCCTGTAGTTTTCATTAATTTTTTAATTTAAAATATAATTTTAAAAAATGGACTATTATATTTATAGAGGAAGAATATTCTTACTGCCAAAATCTTCCAGTACCAAATTTCTACCTATATAATCACCATTGCATCAATATTTTCTCTTTTTTCAAAAACTTTTTAATATTCTCTCTTTTTGATTCAAAGGTGATTAGATAAGTAGTAAGTTAGTAGTAGAAAATTTTGGTAATAAGAATATCATTCCTCATATTTATATTATAGAATTTGAATATTTGATTGGTTATAATAAGTTGCTATATTTATTAAATATAAAGTATATTATATATATTAAAAATATTATTTAATATCAAAACGTGTCGAAATTTAACATTTTTTAAATTAAAATTAATGTATCGGCGTGTCTTGTCATATCTCGTGTTTTGTGTTGGTGTCCGTGAAAGATAGGATTTTTTTTTCCACACTGAGTTTTTTACGTTAATTCTTGTGTGCCATGCCAATTATTTTTATTATTGCTCTTTATTTGTTTTTAAAATTGTTTACTTAAATTTACACTTGATTTATTTATTTTGCCCCTAACAAAAGACAAACCCAATTCACAACTTATCAATATCGCAAAGGGTAGAAAAAGAAGAAAGAAATATACCCTCATAAATTCCGTCGAAGTATTAATGCTTGTCCACCAAGGCAACATGAACATTTGTGAATAAGATAAATTGTGGAGGCCAGAAATTGTAGTTAAGAACCTTGAGATTCTATTAATTAAGACAAGAAGAATGTAGGCTTTTTGACCCTTATGGCCCTTATTTAATAATTAATTATTAATTTGACCCTCATTTGAAATTAATTCAAAAATTTAATCCCTCCCAAAAACATAGCAACAATCTGCCCCTGTTTGACCGTTGACCACGAAGTCTACCCGGGTACACAACTACGTACCCGGGTATTTTTTAAGTTTTCTGGCCTACCCGGGTAGGTAGGTGTGTACCGGGTAGAATTCTTCGTTTCTGAAAATTCTTTGAATTACTTACCCGGTACATAGGTGTGCACCCGGGTAAGTGTCGGAAGATACCTAAAAGGTCAAAAAGCCGTTAATGGAAACTGAAGGGTGGAATTAGTTTGCAAGTAATGAACTATGAGTTCCTCATCAGAAGGGTGGAATCTGAAACCAGGTGGAAACGCGAGATTAGAGCCTTTTTGATCTCCCTCCATCAAAGAATACTTTGTTCTTGACAAAGTAGTGGAGAGACCAAAGGAATCAGTAAGTGCCGATGATACCAATTTGGCTCGCTTTAAATAAGAGAGTAAAGTGTCATGTGCATTGCTATAGTCCCATGCAGACGCTAACATTGAGGAAAAGATGTAAGAGAAAGGAACCAATCAGTGGCATGTAAAGTTTTAGAGAAAAAGACAGAGAAGCCAACCAATTTGGCTTTACTCAATAAATTGACCTTCACCTACGTAACTGTTATAGAAGACAGAGGGTGATATTAAATCACTATTGCCTTGAACCCATGTAATTGACAGAAGGGGTAGATGATCAGAGTTATCACTGTGCAATAAAAATAAAATAAGAACAGACTTACTTGTAGTCAGAATACAGATTCAGAAAGAAGAATGTATGCAGAAGAGGATTGAATCCGAGCCCACAGAACGTGTCTCCTTAAGACAATTTGCCCCCTCACTGATGCCCAAGGTTGATGGACACTTGTCTCCTAGGATAGAACGGATTCCGTCTGAAGAATGGTGGCACTACCAATCAACAGCCCAAACGAACACAACAGAATGCCATAAGAATTTACACCGGAGGATGAAGAACAGCATGCAATACCGGAAGAACAAAAATTCCGGCAGAGGTTTTGTGCAGAAAACCGGATGGATTTTTCGAATGTGTCAGTGTCTATTTATAGACACTGACCGGTCACGATGAACAGTCGCCGGCGGCGAACCGCCGTGTCTGACGGTGGCGAACGGGTATGACCGGTGACCGTTCCGACGAACAGGTACAACCAGTGACCGGTTCGGCGAGTAGACACGTCCTCAAAAAACGGCGGGTGGGTTCGAATTTGGAGGGAAGCAACGTTTGGACAAAAAATAAAAATAATTTAATAAAAAATTATTTTTATTACACACAACCGAGCCGAGCCGAGCCGGCCGGACGGACGGCGGCGGCGGCGCGCGCGTGTGTGGTGGTGAACCAAGGCCCACCTATCTCCTCCCCCTACATAAAATATGTAGTGACCCAAGGGCCAATTAAGGAGATGGTGGTGGGAGTTTATATACTCTCCCACTTTCTACCAATTGTCCAATGTGGGACTTTCTTAAACAACCCACATAACTCTTCATCTTCCCTTTTCTCTTTTTTCTCTATTAACCCACTTCTTATTCATAACCAATGGATCATTGTATATTATTCTCATTAATTCCAACAATCCCCCACATGGATAAGAAGTCAAAACATCGTGACTATATGCATAAGAGTATAAATGCAAAGTGTAAATTCCTCAACGAGAAACAACTGCATCGAGATAGGTGGAGTTACCTTTGAACCTTCTCTAGTGAAAACCTATCGGATATACTCGGTCAATCGGTGGTCTAGGGCGACTTGAACCGTCAACCTTTAGTGTATACCTAGACAATAGGAGTCACACAATTGCTTCTCTAGCATCGTTGGTCCTTTGTTGCGCCCATTTTGGCCGTGGGACACCTACCTGGTTCTGCGAGTGTTGTTCGAGAATCGGTCTTTGAAAAATTCTCATAGAAGCGGCCCTCACTTCACACTCACATAGGTGATTTCTTGTGATGTAACTTACTATACATCATCTGAACACAACAGATTTAAGAAATCATTAAAAGCCTAAGTGCTTACCCTCATAAATACACTGTCTTGTCTAGGAATGAGTATGAGTTTAAAACTCCACAGTGTTTGGGCAGTCGACCATCACTTAGTTGTCTCTTTGAACCTAGTTCATGGGATCTCCACTCTTCTAGGTAGAGTTACCGCAATGCTCAACAATTGATAGGCCTTAAACCCATTCCTTTCGACAAATATTCAACCAACTCTCTAGGAATCCCTTTGGTTAACGGATCCGCTATGTTCTCTTTAGACTTAACATAATCAATTGTAATAATTCCGTTCGAGAGTAGTTGTCTTACGGTATCATGTCTACGACGTATGTGTCTAGACTTACCGTTATACATGACTTTCTTGGCCCTTCCAATAGCGGCTTGGCTATCACAATGTATGCATACAGATGGTACCGGTTTTGGCCAGTTAGGAACATCCTCAATAAAGTTACGAAGCCATTCTGCTTCTTCACCAGCCTTATCTAAAGCAATGAATTCTGCTTCCATGGTTGACCTTGCGATGCAAGTCTGTTTGGACGATTTCCAAGACACAGCACCTCCACCAAGGGTAAACACATATCCACTTGTGGATCTAGTGTCATTAGAGCCGGTGATCCAGTTTGCATCACAATACCCTTCTATAACTGCGGGGTATTTCTCGTAATACAAAGCATAATTTTGAGTGTACTTTAAGTATCCCAAAACTCTTACCATAGCTTTCCAATGATTCTCATTTGGATTACTAGTAAAGCGACTTAGCAGACTTACTGCATAAGCAATATCAGGTCTGGTGCAGTTCATAACATACATCAGGCTACCCAACACTTGAGCATATAGCTTTTTGTGTTGTAGCTTTACCAGTGTTCTTTAATAAACTAAGATTACAATCTACAGGGTTCCTCACAGGGGTTATATTCAAACTTTTGAATTTCTCAAGAACCTTGGCTATATAGTGAGCCTGTGATAAGGCCAACCCTGCAGATGTCCTATGGATTTTAATACCTAAGATAACGTCTGCTATCCCCATATCTTTCATATCAAATTTACTTTTCAGTAATTGTTTAGTAGCATTGATCATTTGACAATTACTACCCATAATCAACATGTCGTCTACATAAAGACAGACAATTGCAAACCCTTTTCCTGTATTTCGAACATAGACACATTTGTCACATTCATTAATTCGAAATCCATTTGATAACATAACACTATCAAATTTCGCATGCCATTGCTTTGGAGCTTGCTTTAACCCGTAAAGGGATTTTATTAAGCGACAAACTTTCCGTTCTTGTCCTGGAACAACAAAACCTTCAGGTTGTTCTAAATATATCTCTTCTTCCAGGTCGCCGTTTAAGAATGCCGTTTTAACATCCATTTGATGTACTTCTAGTCCATTCAAAGCAGCTACTGCGATCAACATCCTAATGGATGTGATCCGTGAAACAGGAGAATAAGTATCGAAATAATCGAGACCTTCACGTTGCCTGTAGCCTTTTACCACAAGCCTTGCTTTATATTTATCAATAGTGCCATTCTCTTTCATTTTTCTTTTGAACACCCACTTATTCCCTAAAGGCTTGTTGCCAGGAGGAAGATTTACCAATTCCCAAGTGTGGTTGGACAAAATAGACTCTATCTCACTATTGATAGCCTCTTCCCAGAATGGTCCTTCTGGAGACATTATAGCTTCCTTATAAGTCCGAGGCTCATTTTCTAATAAATAGGTCATAAAATCAGGTCCAAAGGATGTGGCTGTCCTTTGCCTCTTGCTACGTCTAGGTTCATCTTCTATATCCTCTACAGGATCAGCATTAGTTGTAGCATCTCGAGGTATAACAACCTGATCATCGTTGTTATCACTTGAAATCTTATCATCATTATTGCCACTGGATTCATTTATTTTCTTATACGGAAATATATCTTCAAAGAAAGTAACTTTCCTTGACTCAATCACCGTATTAGCATGTATATCTGATACATCTGATTTATACACTAGAAACCGATAAGCACTACTATTAAGTGCATAACCAATGAATACACAGTCCACGGTTTTAGGTCCGATCTTCAACCTTTTAGGTTTAGGAACCGCAACCTTAGCCAAGCACCCCCACACTCTAAAGTATTTCAGGGATGGCTTCTTACCTTTCCATATGTCATATGGTATGTTTTTTGTCTTTTTGTGGGGCATTCTATTAATTATATAGTTAGCCGTCAACATGGCTTCCCCCCACAAATTCTGTGGTAAACCGGACGTAATCAACATGGCATTCATCATCTCTTTTAATGTCCGATTTTTCCTTTCTGCAATCCCATTTGATTGCGGTGAATAAGGAGCTGTAGTCTGGTGTATAATACCAGACTCTATACAGAATTCCTCGAAGGGGCCATCAAATTCTCCCCCACGATCGCTCCTTACCATTTTAATTTTCTTGTTGAGTTGATTCTCAACTTCACTTTTATATTGCTTAAAAGCAATAATTGCTTCATCTTTACTATTAAGTAAGTATACATAACAATATCTACTGCAATCATCAATAAATGTAATAAAGTATTTCTTATTACCCCTAGATGGTGTAGATTTCATATCACATATATCAGTATGTATTAAATCTAATAATTCGGTTGATCTTTCAACTGATTTAAAAGGTAATTTTGAAAATTTTGATTCAACACATACTTGGCACTTATCATTTAAACATTCAAATTTAGGTAATAAATCTAAATGCATCAAAGTCTTAATTGACCTTAAATTAACATGTCCTAATCTATTATGCCATAAATTAGAAGACTCAAGCAAGTAAACAGAAGTAGAAGTATTATTAATAATATCAGAATTGTTTACAGTCATCACATTCAGTTTGAAAAGGCCCTCACTAAGGTAGCCCTTTCCTACATACACATCATTCTTAGTAAGTACAAACTTATCGGAAACAAATACAAGTTTAAAGCCATTCTTGCTTAACAGAGATCCAGAGATTAAGTTTTTGCGAATATCAGGCACATGGAGCACATCATTCAGTGTCACTATCTTGCCAGATGTCATCTTCAAAGCCACTTTTCCCACACCTTCAACTTTTGAAGTAGATGAGTTACCCATATAGAGTTTCTCACCATTATCAGTAGGAGTATAGGAGGAGAACATCCTCTTGTTTGAGCAGACATGTCTTGTGGCCCCAGTGTCCACCCACCATTCCTTGGTGTCTCTAATAAGATTGCATTCCATCACCACTGCTGCCAGATTCAATTCTTCAACCTGATCAGCAATATCAATCATATTGGCCTGAGTGCTCTTCTTCTTCTTATTGAACTTTTGTGGCTTCCTCTGATCTTTCTTTTGTTCCTTCTTACAATCCCTTGCACGGTGGCCAGGATTCCCACAATTGAAACAGTTGCCTTTGAACTTATTGCCCTTTCCTTGCTTAGCATTTCCATCTTCAGAATATTTTCTCTTCTTTGACTTAGATCCCTCTTCAACTACATTAGCCTTGGAGATCATAGGGTTGTTGCCATTCCTCTTGTCAGACATCTTATTGTCTTCTTCTATTCTCAATCTGGTAACCAGATCTTCAAGTGACAATTCCTTGCGCTTATGCTTCAGATAATTCTTGAAGTCCCTCCAAGAGTTTGGTAATTTCTCTATGAAGACAGCAACTTGGAATGACTCACTGAGAGACATTCCTTCTGCATGAATTTCATGCACAATCACTTGAAGTTCCTCAACTTGACTCACAACAGATTTGGAGTCTTGCATCTTGAAGTCTAAGAATCTGCCAACTATGAATTTCTTCAAGGCAGCATCCTCAGTTTTATACTTCTTGTCCAGACTTTCCCAAAGTTCCTTACTGGTCTTCAGGGTACAGTACACATTATACAATGAGTTGTCTAGAGCATTGAGAATATAGTTCCTGCAAAGGAAGTCAGAATGCTTAAAAGCATCAATGGCTGCAACCTTTTCCTTGTCAGATTGTTCTCCCTCATTCAGTGTGGGAGCATCTTCCTTGAGGAAACGATCCAGACTCAGTGTTGTCAAATAGAACAACATCTTCTGTTGCCAGCGTTTGAAATTTGTTCCATTCAGTTTTTCAGGCTTATCAGCATGCATTGGAACAGAGGCATTAACATTGGCATTGTTTGTACTTACACTAGCCATTTCTGTTACACAAACAGAATCCGAAATTAATCACACAGATTAATTCGTCATACAGTAATTAAAACAGATACAGTATAACGAAAAATAAAATATACTGATCACAGGTTCAAAACACCAAAATTGTCTTAAGATTGTTATAGAAGACAGAGGGTGATATTAAATCACTATTGCCTTGAACCCATGTAATTGACAGAAGGGGTAGATGATCAGAGTTATCACTGTGCAATAAAAATAAAATAAGAACAGACTTACTTGTAGTCAGAATACAGATTCAGAAAGAAGAATGTATGCAGAAGAGGATTGAATCCGAGCCCACAGAACGTGTCTCCTTAAGACAATTTGCCCCCTCACTGATGCCCAAGGTTGATGGACACTTGTCTCCCAGGATAGAACGGATTTCGTCTGAAGAATGGTGGCACTACCAATCAACAGCCCAAACGAACACAACAGAATGCCATAAGAATTTACACTGGAGGATGAAGAACATCATGCAATACCGGAAGAACAAAAATTCCGGCAGAGGTTTTGTGCAGAAAACCGGATGGATTTTTCGAATGTGTCAGTGTCTATTTATAGACACTGACCGGTCACAATGAACAGTCGCCGGCGGCGAACCGCCGTGTCTGACGGTGGCGAACGGGTATGACCGGTGACCGTTCCGACGAACAGGTACAACCGGTGACCGGTTCGGCGAGTAGACACGTCCTTTAACCGGTTCGCGAATAGGAAGAACCGGTTCGGTTCAAAAAACGGCGGGTGGGTTCGAATTTGGAGGGAAGCAACGTTTGGACAAAAAATAAAAATAATTTAATAAAAAATTATTTTTATTACAACCGAACCGAACCGGCCGGACGGCGGCGGCGCGTGTGTGGTGGTGAACCAAGGCCCACCTATCTCCTCCCCCTACATAAAATATGTAGTGACCCAAGGGCCAATTAAGGAGATGGTGGTGGGAGTTTATATACTCTCCCACTTTCTACCAATTGTCCAATGTGGGACTTTCTTAAACAACCCACATAACTCTTCATCTTCCCTTTTCTCTTTTTTCTCTATTAACCCACTTCTTATTCATAACCAATGGATCATTGTATATTATTCTCATTAAATTGACCTTACCTACGTAACTAACAACTTGCGCATGCGAGATGCTGATAATGTATTATCTGCTTCACACCTCGTCAGCACAATGCACAGTAGTTCTGCTATAAATTGAGCATTGCATAAAATTAAAATTAAGATTTTAAATTGGTATTGTGGCATGATAAAAAGTTAGTGTCCCTTTCCCAAACCGTATAGTAGATAGTACTCCTGCGCAAAAGAAAAATGTATCCATAATGAAGAAGATTAACAGCTGAAGAGAAGTTACTTGTGTGATTGGATTACATAACACAGATAGCAATTTAATAGCCTCTGATTCACACTGTTTAGAAGCTCTAAAGTTATTTCAGGAAAATAGGAAGAGAAGACAAGAAACAAGGACAAAGCTAATGTTCAAATGAGGAAGTTTCAAGGCAATAAAAACTCTTTGACATTTCAAGAACCACGAAACGTTAACCAGGTATCTTCCTTTCGACATTTACCCGGGTACACATCTACTTACCCGGGTAGGACAGAAAATTCAAAAAATACTCGGGTAGGTAGTTGTGTACCCGGGTAGGCTTCGTGGTCAACGGTCAAATAGGGGCAGATTGGTGTTATGTTTTTGGGAGGGGTTAAATTTTCGAATTAATTTCAAATGAGGGTCAAATTAGTAATTAATTATTAAATAAGGGCCATAAGGGTCAAAAAGCCAAGAATGTAATCTATAAGGAGAATGACTTAAGTGGTAAGAAAGATTAACTCATCGATTAAAGGTCACTTCAAAATATATTCGTAAGGAAAAACAGTCTTAATACCATGAATTATGTAGCACCGATACTGACACGGACAGTGGCGTAGCCACGTCTAAACCAGCAGGTGCTTGGTTTTTTTTTTACTTGTTATATATATTATATAATTAATTATAATTATCTAAGGTAAAAATTATAATTTGGCACCACCTAAATAGAAAATCAAATCCTCCATACAAAATAACAACAAACCAACTAAATGCAAGCAAATAATAATGAACATGTATAATATGGTTATTTTTGTGTTTTACCTTTTTTTATTTTTTATCCTGTATATTTGTTATATTATTTATTCTTGCTCCTATTATTTTAAAAAAGAAAGACTTATAAACTTAATCACAAAAATGTTTAGTTGACTTATTTCAAAAGTTGGACCCAACTAATAGCCTGTTTGGATCTCTTAATTTTTAAGCCAGAAGCTACTTATAAGCTAAAGCTAAAAAAAAATAGCTTAAAAAAAGAAGCTAAAAGTTGTTTGGAAATTACATAAAAGTTTTAGCTTAAGAATTACTTAAAAGCACATATTTCAAGAAAATTATCTCTGTCTCTATCTTTATCACTCTTCATTTTTAAAAAAAGCACACAATTCAAGAAAAATAGTTAAGAGCTTAAAAAAAAGATCCTCGTAGGATCTTTTAGTTTTCAGCTTTTTTCTTCATTATAAAAAAAGAGCTTTTCGTTATAAGAGCTTTTCCCAAAATCTGTTTGGCCTAGCTTATGCTTATAAGTAGCTTCTAGCTTAAAAAATAGAGGATCCAAACAGTCACTAACCCAAATAAACCCATTTAAAAGTAGGAAAAAAGGTTTGTCCTTCTAAAGGACACAAGGTCGTATCCTTTTAGTTTTTGACACTATATCTTACCGGTAAAATAAAGTTATAATATGATTTTTTTTCTATTTCCTCAGTCACTTCAGCTGACATGGAAAGAGAGAAAATAAATTTTCATGTTATAATTATGTCTTACCGAAGATATAGTGTTAAAAACTAAAAGGATACAATTTGTGCCCTTTAAAAGGACAAACACTTAACCCTTGAAAGTAACAATCATGAAACCAAATGAATAACAGGACTATAATTATGGAATATAAAGGTCCATTGAACTATTGTGTTTTGGGTTATTGCACTCACAAAGAATAGTCAAAAACCTAATTCCCAAATGTGAGAACTTTCCATCGTGCTTATGGCTATTGCAAACAAGGGCGATGTTCTCTAACACGAGATATTAAAAATTTAAGGAATAGAGATAATGAAAGAGGAGACGAAGGACAATTCTTATTATACATATAATTATTATATTTGTGGGTTTTCATATCCTTAGGATAATGTTTGGTTTATTACTCATTATGTTGTGGGAGGAAGTGAAATTCTTATATTTGAAATATTTACCAAAAAAGTTAGTATATTTTTATATGTTTGCTTTGATATATAATCAACGATAATTGTTCATTTGAATTTTTAATATTATGTGACATTATTTAGTACATAATTTAGATAACTATGTTAGAATTCATAGTAAAAAAATTTCCTAATAAATTTGTGTAATTACGATAAATATTTTGGTAATTTAATATGTCAAATTTTTGGCACCTCCTAAGTTTTTGGGCCGGCTCCGCCACTGGACACGAGACACGAGATACGACACTCTGTAATGCTAATTCTAAAAAATATTAGATTTCGACGTGTTAGGACATGTATAATATTAAATAATATTTTTAATTTATGTTGCGTATATTATATTTAATATTCAAAAATTTAACAAAAAAATAAAGCTAAACTTAGAATACACATTAATTTTGCAAAGAAACATAAGATATCACAAATATTTATATTAAATTCAATAAAATGGTAATAGTAATCCAACAAATCTAATAGTTAGAGCTAAAAATGCAACGCAACGTAATCTTTAAACCTTTTTTTGAATTTCTACAACCCGCGCTAGAGTGTCGGAGAATATCGACAAATGTTGGACATGATACGTCGAAATTTTTAAAATATCGATACTTCATGGACCATGAATGAAGATTAGTCTTACACGAATTAAACATTGTAAGAAAAAAAGATATGCAACAAGACTTGTTCGGAGGGACAGTCTCATTAGCCCAAACAATTTATCTTACGGTGAAGAAGCTCGTGAAAAAAAAACAAAAACAAAAAGCCCACACGCACATACTAATAACAAGAAAGTGAGCTAAAAGATCGTAAGAAGGATGTGGGCATTCAATTATTGTTATCCGTTTCTCTCATCATTATATGTATGTATATGTTTGAATAATTCACGGAAACATCTAATTATTTTTGTCAAGAATAGTGTTTACTACGAAAATAAAATAAAATAAAGAAAACTTAAATGTTGAGTTAAACTTATTGGTAGCGTAATTTCGAAGCTTTTGATCTATAAAATGGATTGTAATTTGTTGCAAATCCCTAAATTGCGTCAATTCGTTAGATAATTTAAGAGTTTATAGTATAGGCTTATAGCATCCACGCTGTACATGCTGAATTTTATATTAAATTTGAGGTTAACCCATTAAATTGCAAAAGAGAAATATTTAGAAATTCATTTTTTTTTCATACTGACACTAATTGTCTCTATAAGACAAGTCGGCCTCTGGTATTACCAGCTATAAAATTACTCCCGAACTGAGGTTTAGTCATAGTTAAAGATTTTTGTCTTTTCCAAAGATGTATGTGGTAAAAATCGAATTCAAATTTCTTATCACCTAGTCAGCATGTATTGTCAACTGAATTAGAGATTCAATTTTAGAGCCAAAGCCACCGCAGACGAATCAGATCAGTTTTATGCACTTTAGCTTTTAACTCAGCACCAAATGAACATTGTTTCAATGTTTTTATATTACAGAAGTATTTGGCATAATTACAACTAACAATGCGCGTAAGCAAACTATAAAAGCCGCAAACTAGAGGGCTCAATCTAGCTGGATCTAGCTATTTACGTATGTTGGAATCAAAAATGAAATTTATCAATTGGCACATATGAATAAAATACTATAGCACATAGAAATATCTAATAATATAAAAATAAAATTATATTATAGATATCTACCTTCTAATTTTCCAATAATGGGAAGACAAAGGTGCAAATAGCTGTTCTTAAACTTTAATTTAAGTAAGACACAAGGAACACATCCCATGGCATGCACCTTGGTTGCCACAGCAAAATTCAGGGTTGTGTGCATAATTAATTAAAACCATGACATCATTTTCATTATCTTGCCGTATCTAGACATGATTCTTGGTATTACGATGATAATCTCTCTCCCTATATATATATATATATATATATATATATATATATATATATATATATATATATATATATTATCTATATTTTTTTCTGTCTATTTTTTTCTATTATTCTCTAACATCATTAAATTGAGAATCTCAATAAGAGAGAGAAATGACAAAGATAGTTAAGATTCTAATCTAACAATGTTATAAAGTAGTAGACAAAGGTAGATAGATAAAAAGCAGATAGAATATCTTATCCTATATATATATATATATATATATATATATATATATATATATATATATATGGAATTAGGGACATGATCCATTTATAAATTTTTTAGAATTTTTTTATAAATTACACTATCTTCTCCTGGGAGAACATAGTGTAGTTTGTAAAAGTTTGTATTCTCCCGGAAGAATATAGTATAGTTTGTAAATAAAAAAGTTTATAAATATAACATGTCCCATGGAATTATAGTGCATATTTAAATAAATGTTAATAGGTATGAAACAAAGGTACAGAAACGCGGGCTTTGAAGTCTAAAGTCAAATAACCCCTGTAATACAGATGTGCAGAACAAGATGTAGGCCATTCTGCGCAAAATAAAACAGAGGTATAAAACGAGAAACTTGACAACTGTTTCTTTCTTGAGGCAAAAGAAAACAGCTAAGCTGCGGCTGCAAATAAAGATTTTACAATTACTCAAATAATAATAAGTTTTTAAGGATCATATTTTCTCATTTGTTTTTTATGAATAAAAGTATTAGGTGAGAAAAAACTCTTTTCATTTCAAAATCAAGACAAAACACCACTCTCAATTAGGATAAATATAGTATAAGAATTTTTCAATTTTAACACAAACATGCTGTTATTACTTACCTTCATCAATGGCCAAAATAGTTATTAAATATTTGGTCGCTAATGTTTATACTTTATAAACAAATAATTGTTAAAAAATTCAGCAACTAGCCAGTAACGTGTTGGAACAACAGGTAAAGGCAAACTACGTCAACTAAGTTAGCTAGAGTTCAAATTCTAATGGGACATTCACTTATGAACTTAAATTACTATGCATATAAAAAAATTACTAACTTCCAATTACCATTGGTTGAAGCTCTTTAATTAGGGCTTTCAAGTTTGAATCTGAGACTGAAAAAAATGGTCTAAATAAAATATGGGAAAAGTATATCTCATGTCGTAGAAGAATTCAAATCTAATGTCATAGATATTAGATACATCAAGTGTGGGACCCACTTATTTAAAAAACAAAAAAAATAAGTGGCACACCTTTTTATGGTGTGTAGGAAGGATTTATTTTCTCATATAACACAAGAAAAATAAACCCCATAAAATATATGAGCTGGTTAACAAAATTGAGGTAACACCTGTAACACCTAGTATCACAGCAACTTGTCTCATAGCCAATTGATACCCAAATATTTGAGAGGGACATGATTTGTGTTTGTTTGTGGGACAACACAAGTCATTACAAGCATGATTTTTCACATTAAATTTTGGCATAATTTGGGAACACAACTTCATCATCTATATAAAGGAAACCACTTCCCTTTTAAACGTACAACTTGGTACCCCAAAATTTTTGTCCGAGACCAGATAGAAGAACCCATTGTTCCCCTTCTCTGATTTCCCTCTCTCTCTCTCTCTCAATTACTCTGTTCTTTTTCTTTGCTCTTGAACTCAACAAATGGGTATTATTGATTATCTTTCAGATTATTTCTCAGTGTCCCCATCCACTAGAAAGAAACGCAAAACAATGCAGGTTTTCTTTAGTTCTCAGTCCTTACTAATGAAAAAATCAAGGTGTTATATCGTGTCCCTATAGTCTTAAACTAATTCTGATTTTTTATGCTTCTCCTTTCTCTTATAGACGGTTGAAATCAAGGTGAAAATGGACTGTGATGGCTGTGAAAGAAGAGTTAGGAATTCGGTTGCACACATGAAAGGTTAATTAATATCTGCATGTCTCACAAGACATGGACATCTTTTCCATTATTTCTCTTCTTATCTAAAATTGCATCATTTTTTTCGGGTTCTTTTTTTTAATATGTTTTATGAGAATGTTCAAATCCTAGATGGATTTTCTTAAAAAATAAAATAAAAAAGGGCCGACCCAGTACAAATACTCATTTTGTAAGTGTCTGGGTAAGGGAATAGGCAGTATTTCCCCTGCTTTTTACAAAAAGATTGATTCAAACCCGCAACCTGACACACCACGGCAAGCAAACTTACCGCTGAGCCAAACCGGCCCTTATGGATTTTCTTAAAAATAAACAAATAAATTTGTTCTTGGTTAGAAAAAGAGAGTTTTTACTAAATCACTTGAGAATAATGCAGGTGTGAAGCAAGTAGAGGTGAATAGAAAGCAAAGCAAGGTAACTGTAAGTGGTTACGTGGACCGAAACAGGGTCTTAAAGAAAGTGCAAAACACGGGAAAGAGAGCAGAGTTTTGGCCCTATATTCCGTACAACTTGGTGGCTTATCCTTATTTAGCACAGGTTTATGACAAGAAGGCACCACCAGGTTATGTTAAAAACTCTGTTCAAGCCTTACCTAGCCCAAATGCACTCGATGAGAAGCTCACCTCACTCTTCAGTGATGAAAACCCCAATGCATGTTCAATCATGTAAAGGGCTTGCAAGTTTATAATATATATATACATACATGGTTCTTGCTGTATGCATGGATCGATTTTGAGGACTACTGTAATAACAAGACTTTGATTGAGGCTACTCTATACTCTTGTATGTTTTAAACGACTAGGAACCAAGTTTTGGTGTTGGAAGAATAGAAGAGGATTATTATGTTTGATCACCGTTATTATACTTCATCGTTAGCTTGTACAAACGGATTTGTCTTATTTCTATATTTTTAACTTCTTTATTATGAATTATTATCTAGGATATTCTATAAGAATTCCAAGTTTGATCATGGGTATACTTGTTAGATTGTTAGAGAATAAAATAAATTATTAAAAAATTCGCATCCAACACCTTAAGATTTTGAGTTGAATTAGTTTTTTACATGCTATCAAAACTCCAGCTACCACAAGGTCACAAGTTGGTAAACCAAAAATTAGGCAGGTGTAATATACACGTTTCAAGCCCAAAAGGCTATTGTGTAAGGGATATATTAGAGAATAATATAAACATTAAAAAGACTTTCATATAACACCTTAAGATTTTGGGTTGAATTGATTCTTTACAATAATACTTAATCGAAGATAATTTCTGGTAGCTTTATAACATTTCACACAATCTTCATAACAAAGGAAGCTTTTATATATGAGGAGGGATATTCTTACTACCAAAATTTTCTACTACTAACTTACTACCTATCTAATCACCATTGGATTCATAAACTTTTTAGCATTCTCTCTCCTTGATCCAATGATGATTAGATTGGTAGTAAGTTGGTAGTGAAAAATTTTGTAGTAAGAATATCCTATCTCATATATATATATATATATATATATATATATATATATATATATCAACTTTTTTTTTTGATAAACTATATATATATCAACTTAAGTTAGCATAAAATAATAACTCTTACCTCAATTATTAATTTTGATTCTACATGTATTTAATGGTTTAGGTGAACTCTTGATATTCAATAAATTAGAACATGTAAATGCAAGTAAAATCAACCTTAATAACTGGTGTAAGAACTTTTCCTCTTACGTACATTAATATAACTTGATCCATCTGTGTCAATGTTCAACACGATTTGTTTACACCAACACGGACACAAATAATTCATATTCGGTCGACTCATTTTCAAAACAAGTGTTGGCAAAAACTAAAACGAAAAAATTTGTTTCGTATCGCCTATCAACTCGCAAACCCAAAATTGATCTGCTTTAATATTTTTTTTAGGTTATTTGTGTCGTATCATGTCGTAGATAGATTATTCGTGTCTTATCGTATCATGTTGTAGACAAATTATTCGTGTCTTATCGTATCATGTAAACTCACATGATAAGTAACACACTTTGGGGTTACATATTATTCGTGTCGAGTTGTGTCGTATCATCCTATATAATAAGAGACACATTTTGAGATTGCGAGTTATTTAAGTGGTGTCGTATCAATCTGCAAAATAAATGAATTACATTTGTATCGAAGGTTTTAACTCAATTCTAAATTCGGGTCATATTCGACTTGATGTCTAATTCGTATTGTATCGAATCTATCAACTCGAATAATCACCCCTAGTATATATACATATAAAGAGCGACCTTGAAATTATTGAATTATGCCCAAAAACACCACTTTCATAAATTTTTTTTTTTTTTTATACTTCCATAATCTCTTCCTATCCGTAAAGGGTATGTTGGGGAAAGATTTATTCCACCATCAACAATACCTGATGAACATGGCCTCACGGGCTCACCCCAATCCTTTAATATCTATGGTACTACTGCTATATCATTGACTCAGTACATTTGTCCAATAAAAATGAAGAATGACTGATATGTTTATTTGAAAAGAATAGAAAAATATTTTTATTATCCAAGTATCATTTCTTAATTAGCAGATATACATACTACAGATGTACCGAAGATGATCTCCCGTAAAGGATATGTTGGGGAAAGATTTATTCCACCATCAACAATACCCCCCCCCCCCCCCCCCCCCCCCCACAACAAAACAATCATTGTAAAGACGTACTAAAGACAATTCCTCCTAACAGTAGCAACACCCATATTTAATAAAGACACCAATGCTCCCACCAGGATCCTGATTCCTGCCATCCAACAGAGAATGTACCCATTAAAAAATAATTGCATACTATATAGACTTTATTCATTTTTGTTATTTATCGCTTTTTTATTTATAAATATTGGAGTACAAGCAGTCAGGCAGTGAAAGAGAAAAACAGTGGAGCAAATTAGATACATACACTCTAAAAAGTATTGAGAGATTTTAGTAGTTTCTTTTGTTTTTTTAATGGATAAAAGTTGTTGCAAACTCGGCAAGTGTACCGATCGTACAAGTAATAAAGTGATAAGAAAAGTTGTCGTTCCCACGAGGACTGATGACCAAGCAACAATTTATTTATTTAACTAAAGTTGGATCAATCATAAAAAGATTTCTTGAGAATATTGTAATTAAATTAAAAACAAAATTTATACACTTATGTTTAGTTTTTAATATCTTAGAAAATAAATTCAGAATTAATAAAGCTAGAAAATTGGGTTTAGGTTTTTAATAAAAAGGCGTAGCTAAGATTCAACTTCCCCAATGGTTTCTTAACGAGTTGCCTATTCTTATGATTACATTCAAGATCAAATTATTAACAGTTCTTTCTATGATAGATTAAATCTCAATCCCTTGGTAATCCAATACTCTATTCTAATCAAAAGCCTAATCCCTTAGTACTTTTCATAAAATAAGCAGCAACGTAAGAACTCACAGTTATAAAATTCAAGTCTATCCCTAGATCATGCAAAATTCAGCAATCAATCAATCAGAATCATACACCAACATCCCTATTGTCATGCACGACTCATATGAGTGCTCAACTCATAAATAAGACCAATCATAAATATCATATTGATTGTATAATTTAAAAGCAAAAATGCAATTCATAAGAAATAAGTAAACATCAATTAAGAACCCATTGGTTCTGTCTCATCATAACTACTAAAAGGAATTTAGCTATGCATAATTATAAAGATAGAATTAAAATATACCGTAAAAGAAATAAAGTTCATGGTAAAACTTATTTAATAGTGATGATCAATGATGCAGAATTGATTCCTCCCTTCTCCTCTGCAACACTCCAGTGTTCCTCTTCCGCTCCTGCCTTCGTCTTTTGTTTCTGAGCTCTTCCTTCGCGTTCCAAAATATCCTTCAAAGCCTTCGTCGTGTTGTATTTGAAGAGAAAATATGAGCTTCAATTTCTGGACCATCTCGTTGAAGCGAGCTGCTTAGCGAGCTTTTTCTCCTCCTTGCTCGCTGAAGTGAGCAGTGAAGCGAGCTTCACAATGCTGCTCGCTGGTGCGAGCAGTATAGCGAGCCTGACCAAATATATAATATTTATTAATTTCCTTATTTTCGCTTCATATCTTTCGGATTGCGACCGCCTTCTCATCGTTATCAGGTTAGTCTTTTGTTATTCTAGTACGAAACAACCTGAAATAACAACAAATATTAGAATCTTATCTATTTGTTGCTATTTACTCTCTTTTACTATTTTATTATTTAACATTATATTTTTAATTATTATTTGAACTCTTTTTAACCATAAAAACATAGTGTCTTGGACACTTATCAAAAGTATTGAGAGATTTAGTATACAAATATGAAATAAGAAGCCACGCGGTAATAGGTCTATTCAGTGGCGGACCCACTTGCGGCAAATGCCCGCAAGTGCGGTCATAATTTTTTTGATTTTTTTTCTTTTTCCTTTTTTCTTTCTTGATTACAAGTTCTTATTTGTCTCTTAGTTTAATATATATATTAGGAGTAAATACCATTTTAAGTCCCTAACAAAAAATATGATCCCCATTTTAGTCCCTTACAAAATAAAATTAGTCTCGAGGTCTCTACAAAATTTAAAGTTGATCAATTTAGTTAAAATTGTGATCCCTCATATATAAATTCAAAAAAGACCTACATTAATCCCTCAAAAAGATCAAAATGAGTCCACTTTGAATTTCATAGGGACCAGGTGGCTAATTTTTTTTATAATGAACTAAAGTGGGGACCGAATTTTTTGTTAGGAACCAAAAAAAATATTTATTCTTATATTAGTTAGCAACGTAGCAACGTACAGAGATGATTAAAACAACGTAACAACGCAAATTGATTAGAGATAATACTTGTTCTTCCTCCCGTATCACGTACCCATTCTCATGCTCTCTTTATCCTTTGTTTCCTTTTTTATTTTTTATAAAAAGAGATGATTGATTGCAAGTCTGACATTCTCAAATAAGTTAATATCTAGAGACGAGACCTTCACTGTGTTTTGGAGGATTGGTAAAATTTAGGGGGATAATCGGTCAAACTATTGTCTGCAGCTTGTTTTGGAAGCAACTAGATTATAAGCGGGTTCAAACGTTGATTTAAACTCTCTTTATAAAAAAAATACGGGACCGCTGCCCCTGAACCCGCGCAACTAAACGTGAGGACATAAAAAAAAATTACATGGGTCCGCCACTAGGTCTATTAAAGAAAATGATGCTTGACTTCCATTAGTTTTTTTTTTTTTTTAAGAGAGCATCAATCTTGGTTTGCATTCCGATTGGGACATAACGATTAAGTCATAAAAGGTTGCCATGTCCATTGGTCCCAAATAAAGTATGGGCCGTGATAAGAACCGGTCCATATTCCTCATTCATCATAATGAAGTCAGGTTTTCCATATGGTATGGGATTGCTTGAAAGTAGCTTTCAACATTAGGATTCAATGCACACATACCTTTTTTTTTAGAACAATAATGGACACATATCTTTCAAACCGCAGTCTTTTCTATATTTGCCTTTGCCAAATTCCCACAAGCAGGAGTGTAGGATCCAATTCACTGTATATATACTCTATTCTTAGAAAAAGATCAGATCAGGATTCATTCACTTACTTACTAGTGAAATTTATGATTATATACATGGAAGATATCTCATGGAAACAAATAAAAGTTTGTTACCTAAGAACATAAATTTTTGGGTTAAATTGTTTCCTTTAGATGATATCAAAGCTCTCTCATCAAGTGATTATGAAAGAAATACAAAATCATTATTATGACATGTAAATTAATTCGTTTGCATAGTTGGCTTTGATTTTCATGTTTTCTTTTGGAAAGGGAAGAGGGAAAGAGAGTTGTCCATCTTTAAATCCCATAGGCTGATATTCAAAAAGCAAAAAGAAGCTGGGAAGATTTGGCACACGATCCCACCACTTCGGAACCGAATATGTCTTTGTTATCGTATATTTCAAAAAGTGTTGTTGGAAGCTCGACTCGACGGGCTCAAATCTACCAAAAGAATAAAATATAAAAGGAAAATGGTAAAAAATTAATGGTTTTAATATTTCTATGGTGAATGCAATAAATTATCTACGATCATTCTAAAATAATGTCATTTTGGATTGAAAGATTAATTTTTTTTTAATAATAAAGACTATTATAACCTTCCAATAAATTTAATTACAAAAACACTTTAATTTCTACCACAAAATAACATCATTTTGAGTCCAATACAAATAACTTATTTGCGCCGCACAAACCCAAAATCAATTCACCTAACAGATTATATAAATGATTTTTATATTTATCTACCATGTTGTCAGTCTTAGCCTATATGTATTAAGAAATTCTATAATATTTTATTATTTTTATTAATGGATAAAGTATTTCTCCAGTCACTATAGATAAGTTATCTCCAGTCACTTCCAAAATTACGTTGTTTTGAATTAATGAAGGATGTTTTCGTAATTTTAGGAAAATTAATGAAAGATGTTTTGGTAAAATTTATATAATAAAAAGATAAACAAAAATACGGAAACACCCTTCATTAATTCAAAACGACGTAGTTTTGGTGACTGGAGATAACATATCTCCAGTGACTGGAGATAACATATCTCCAGTGACTGGAGATAAAGTATATCCAGTGACTGGAGATAACTTTCTCCAGTGACTGAAGAAATACTTTACCCTTTATTAATACAATAAGACGGTGATGATTGAACTCGTGGCCACTCAGCTATATCCGTTTTGATATAATATAAAGGGTAAAGTGCGTATCATTTTAAAGTATGTAAAGTTGTGTCATTTTAAGAGAGAGAAAGAGATAGATAAAGGAGGAGAGGGAGTTGACAAAAAAAATAAAGGTGTGATTCCCTCTTCTTTGTGAGAGTGAAAGGATATAAGTTATGTTATTTAAAAGGATAAACATTTTCACCTAATAATAATATAAAATCTCTTTTAACCAAAAAACTTAAGTTGTTTGATAAGTCTAAGTTAATAATTTTTATATTTCTTTAATACAAATGTTAAAATGAATGTAAAAAAATGTAAATACGGATAATGCAACCATAGAATTACAAATGATAGTTACATATATAGATTCCATTATTCCAATGTGTCCTTCCCTCTCCTTGGCTTCTAAATCATCCATCCGCACTAACCCTTAAATATTTTATTTTATTTTGTAACTTTTTTTATTCCAGGAGTAAATACAGAACAACGTATATGTTGTAGGTAAATATATTATCATATATGTTTAATTTGCACAATTTTTAGTACCCCAAATTAAAAAAAAAAAAAAATTTGCTCAATTTTACAAAAAGTATAATACAGGTACATGCTATGGCATGGAACTCCAGTTGCTGTTTATCTCAACCACAAGTCACCCGGAGGACCATACTCTTTCCATTCTTCTAGTACCTCCTAGACATTCTTCTATCAAAAAGCGGGCACCAGAATATTTCATATGCATAAAGAATACAAAAGCAATCAGGCCGAAAGTTAAAAAGGTAGCCAAGTTAGTACCAGAGGACTTGGTTTTTGGCGTTGGTAATTTTCACCTTTAGAATTTTAAAAAGCAAAAATAAAATTTATGTTAGATACTTTGATTCCAATTGACAGAACTTTGTGATTGGTATGGATGCAAATGTAGGCTCTTATAAAGGTGAAAAGACCCATCTTACTTACATTCCTTTTGAAAATCCTGGCTTCCTTTCTTTGGTATAAGCATTAAGGGTAGATTAGTCAACTGAAATTTCATTTAAAATATAAAGATAATCCATTATTGTAGGAGGGAAAAGTATTTGTCCTTTTAAATGACACAACTTATATCTTTTCACACTCACAAAGATGTGGGACCCACACCTTCATATTTTATTGTGCACTCTCTCCTCTTTTATCTATCTTTTTCTCTCTCTTAAAATGACACAACTTTACAATATTTAAAATTATACACACTTTTCCCATTGGAGGAATGTGAAAATGGGAGGAAAACTCACAACAAGAAAATTATAGCTTTTTGGTGTATCCTGCTAACCCTGTACCCAATAAAAGTAAAAGGTGGTATAGTCATATCAATATTATAAACGAGGGAAAAAAATTTCTCATGTTACATGAGAATTCAATTCTCATAGTAGTGATTCTTTAATTTGCGTGCAAATTTTTTATTTTTTTTTAATAAATATGGAGCCCACAACTAGTTGAGTCACAACATGAGAATTGAATTCTCATGCAAAATGAAAAAATCAAATTCCTATAAAGAAACCTAACTAAGTCTACCCACATTGTTGCTTAGCTTCTTGTCTATATAATGTGCAAAAATCTTTTCCCAAGTAAATACACGTGCATCAACAAAAAAATACACTGGAGAGTAAAGTAGTATTGCCATGAAAAAAACTAGTTAGCAGTGTCGAGAGAGTTTTAATTATAGCTTTAAAAATTACAAAATGAAAAGATAATTAAGATTGATATTGTTATGGACATGAGTAAGGCCCACATGCAATAGAAGCCCAAGTCACCCCAAAGCTCAAAGGTAAGCACTATAAGTAGGAGCTAAAGATCACATGTATGACTGATCACTTTTGACCTTATTTACGCAATCACAACAGCACACACACATCCCCTCTGGCTAAGGTCCTATATCGTGTGTCGTGATCCGCTGTCCCCAAGATACCTAATCCATAGGTATCTAAAGAGAAAGTATCAGATCCAACATCAATCATCCAATCAACAGTTGGACACATCTGCTTAAGACAGAACATTGACACCGTCGGTGGGAATCTGATCTTTGTTCCCACGACCACGTGCAATAGAAGCCCAAGTCACCCCAAAGCCCAAAGGCAAGCACTATAAGTAGAAGCTAAAGACCACATGTATGACTGATCTCTTCTGACCTTATTTACGCAATCACAACAGCGCACACACACCCCACTCTGGCTAAGGCCCTATATCGTGTGTCGTGATCCACTATCCCCAAGATACCTAATTCATAGGTATCTAGTGAGAAAGCATCAGATCCAACATCAATCATCCAATCAACGATTGGACACATCTGCTTAAGACAGAACAGATATTCAAACGAAAAAAATGTACAAATAGTAGATAAAAGTTATGTAGCACCCATACCGACACGGAATATAAGACATGACACAACACGATACTCTTGACATGTTAATTCTAAAAAATGTTAGATTGCGATATATTATGATACGTTTTGATATTAAATAATATATATATATTTTCTAAACATATTAAATAATATTTTTAATTTATGTAGTGTATATCATATTTAATATTCAATAATTTAACAAAAAAATAAAGCTAAACTTATAATAGCCATCAATTTTGCAAAGAAACATAAGATATCCCAAATATTTATATTAAACTTATAACATGGTAATCATAATCCAACGAATCTAATAGTTGGAACTAAAAACACAACACAACGTATTCTTTGAACTTTTTTGAGTCTCTACAACGCGTGTTGGAGTGTCAGGGAGTGTTCGAATGTCGGAGAGTGTTGAAAAGTATGGGACATGACACGTCAAGATTTTTAAAGTGTCAGTGCTTCATAAGATAAAAGTAGTAAAGACACCTATCAAGAATATTAATTGAAGAGATAATAGATTAATTCGGTTGGATTCTGATCGATTTCCCCTTTTTCGACAATTATTCACACAAATGCTATAACAATTGCTGTGACAATGCACACCAACTAACTACAACACCATTGATCGCAAAAGTTTTTAAATAATCCAATACAAGTTTTAATTCAAAACTAGGTTCGAACATATTGCCATGTAGGGATGTGCATGGGTGAGGTCGGGTCAGGTTTTTGTGCTGATTTGACCCAACTTGGTTTTTATAGGTAAGTATTTTGACCCGACATGCTTTAATTTGATCCAAGTCAGATCTGACTTGGTTTGGATTTTTTTGAACTAGTTCAGAACCGGGTCGGATCTGACCGGACTTGGTTTCTGAAGTGAGTCTGACTTGGTTTCTGAAGTAGGTCAAATCCGACCTGATCCGTTTTGACTTGGTTTCGTTTTAAAATTTCGACAAAATTTATACGTTGCAAACGACGAAAATTTCGTAACAAAATTATTTTTTCGTCGTAAAGCTTTTTGTCAAAAAGCGACGAATTTTTTTTCTCTAATGAAAATTTTTACAAAAATAAATTTTCTATCGAAATTTAGTTTCCGTCCAAAGTTTTGACGAAAATGATTTCCTCCATCAAATGTTTTAAACGAAAAAAGAATTCCATCAAAAATTTTGACGAAATGTTTTTCGTTCAAAACATCGATAGGAATGTGTTTTGACGAAAATTTCGACGGAAATTATTTTGAGGGAAATGTTTCATTCGAAAGTTTCGACGGAATTTAAATTCTCTAAAGAATTTTTATAGAATATTTTTTCCGTCAAAATTTTTTATCGAAATATTTTTTGTCAAAATTGTGTTCCTTTGAAAACTTTCGCCGAAATGTGTTCCGTTGAAGATTTTGATGGAAATATTTTTTTATCAAAAAACTTGGACGAAAATATTTTGTCAAAAAATTTCGATGGAAATGTCTTTCGCTAAAAATTTTGACAAAATTTTTTTTTGTCAAAAAGTTTAACGAAAATATTTCCGTCGAAAACTTTCGCCGAAATTTGAATTCTGTAAAGAATTTTGATGAAATTTTTTTCCGTCAAAATTTCGAAGGAAATGTGTTTCGTCAAAATTTTTGATGAATATATTTTTTTATGAAATATTTTGACGAAATTTAGATTCCGTAAAAAAATTTGACAAAAAAGATTTTCTGTTTAATTTTTTTACAGAAATGTTTTTAGTCATAAATTTTAATAAAAATATTTTTCGTCAAGAATTTTGCGAAAATTTTTTATGGAAATATTTTCCATAAAAAAATCTGACGTAATTGTTTTACGTTAAGACTTTTCTTTTAATGTAATTGTGATTTTCTTTTTCTTTCTTTTTTCACATAATAGGTATGGGTCAAGTTTTGGGTCAATGGGTCATTATTAAAACAAGTCAGGTCTAAAACTGACCCAAATAAAAGTGGGTCAGTATTTAAACTCAGTTCACAAAAATAGGTATTTATGAGTCAGGTCAAGGTCAGATCAAGGACAAGGCAAGTGAACCAAATTTTTTGCACACCCCTATTCCCATGCTATTATAGATCAGATTCATCCGGTAAGCTTCAAGTTTAATGGGTTGTGCCGTGGGATCAACCCATTCCTATAATCCATCAAATTAATAAATTTGAAACTTCAAAACTATTGATACACATTGTTTAATGAGGATGGATATTTTTACTACCAAAATCTTCTTCTACTAACTCACTACCTATCTAATCACATTGGATCAACATTTTCTCTTTTTTCAAAAACTTTTTAGCATTCTCTCTTCTTCTATTAACTCACTACCTATCTAATCCATTTAGCTTTAATTATTTTCAAGAAAACCGAAACCCCAATCCATGAATGACCATTAAATAAGCAAATAAAGTGGGAAAAATGTATATCATTTTGAAGGATGTAAAGTTGTGTCATTTTTAGTGACAGAAAGAGATAAAACATGGGAGAGAGAATGAGTGAGTTTTTTTTTAAAGGTGTGGGTTCCATCTCTTTGTGAGAGTAAAAGGGTATAAGGTGTGTAAAAAAAAATAACATACATTTTTCCCAAATAAAATTCCAAAAAAGTTATACCAAAAAAATAAATAATAATAATTCCAAAAAAGCAATTGCTCGATACGGGTGAATCAGGAATGTCTAACCGGATATTAATATTTGTATTTTAGATCAGTATGCTTGTGGGAGTCTATGGAATAGATATTGCAATGGGTAGCATATCACTCTACACAAGTAATAACGACATAACCAGATAGTGAAGTGTGTGCATAGTGACAGCTAAAAGGATAAAAAGCTTGAAGTGTGTACCTAGTAGATTTAATCCCTTATTTATATGTGGGTTATAGAATCTTGATCAGAGTGGAATTGTTGGGACTTGGGAGAGATACGACGAATGGCTTATACCTTATCCTCGAGTAGTAGGATAATGTGCTATCCTTATCTTTCTTAGGTAGTCACTTGTTATTAGATTGTTAGGATATGAGCCTATAGAATGAGTCCAAAATAGTAATATTAAACAAATTGATATACATTTACTTAAAAAAATGGGTTTTATTTGTATCAAGTAACAACAAAATCATATTCTTTCCTGTTCTCACATCGGTAAGTGAGCTCTTTTTTTTTTCATTTTACCTAGTGGGTCCCGTTTTAAATGAGTGTGTGGGAACCAAGTTTTGCTTTACAGTTACTTGATACTAATAAACCCCAAAAAAATAGGCATTCATGTGTCAAGTCACATCAAAGCATATTTTCATTTCTTAACCTATACAATTTAGCTCATCATCTTATTAGAGTATAAAATTCGAGCATAATATGAATTTCATAAACATAAAAGGAATACAAGCTAAAAGTAAAAAAAAAAAAAAAAAAACAAACAAAGGAAATGAGCTTAACAGGTTTCAAGAAGAGATATCCTTTAGCAACTGAGGACAATTATATCCTATCTTTTGCATAATATCAATCCAACATGAGCTTTTTTCCTTCTAAATTTGTCCCCTCTGTACCTAGTGCCCCCTTAAAACTCTGATCTATTCTTTTTCTATTGTTGCTCTCCCCCTCAAAAGGTGTTAGGCTCCCTTTGATCTCGTACATGTATCCTCTAAGTTTTGGTAGCCAAATATGAGTTGTGAAGTATTATATTGGTTAGAAATGAGATAAGTAAGGATCTTAAAAATAAAAGAACCCATAAACGTGACATTAAGATTTTGGTTATAGATGTTGTGTCGAGTCCACTTATTGTGATGGATTGTTGCTTAGCCCATTTAATGATAATTCTCCCGTATCATGGGCTCCCTCTATTACCAAACTCTGGTGTTAAAGTTGATGGTTCGGTTAGGCCAGCCATGTGTTTGTTTGAGGTGAGTATTTGAAATAAATATTTTACCAATTTGGGCTTGTTAATCTCTATAAGCCCATGTTGCGAGCCAAATATTGATTCTTGGTAACTCTTAAGTACTCAAACAAGCTTCTGCCAAGGAAGAACAAATGTGGGCTTGAGACTTACACATAAGAGGGACTTGATAGTTGTGGGACTTATATTTTTAGGCTCTTGACCGCTACATAATAGTGGTATCAGAGTCAATGGTTGATTGTTCCATGTTAGCTAGGTGTAATCAAACTTGTGTTATGGAAACAAGACTTAGCCCACTCTTGGTTGATAACCCCATGAATACTTCGAAAGAGATTTTGCTTGAGGGGAGTTAAAAGTTTAGGACTCACATTCGAGGGGAAGATTGTTGGAAATTCAAGTGTGAGTGATAAAATTCTGCATCAAAAAGGAATGGGCTAAACATGAAACATATAAGTAAAAGACCCATAAACCTATTGTCTTAAGATTTTGGGTTGATAAGTGATCTATGATCCTACTTACTGTGGTGGGTTCGTTGTTTTGCTCATTTGATAATAGTTTTTCCCTTCGAAGGGCTCCCTTTATTATCCAACAATGGTATCAAAGGAATTGATTGATTGACCTTGTGAAATAAGTATTAGGATATGGTGGTTAATATTCAGATCTGATAGGCTAACCAAACCCATAATGGGGGGCCAATGACTTGATAAATGTAGCCAAACCTTGATGTAATATTGAAGGAGAGAATGTTAGAATCAAAGTGTGAGTTGTGAACTGCACATTGCCTAGGAATGAATTAACATAGGATCATATAAGTGAATGGCCCGTAAACTTAATTTGGGTAGAGATGTGATGTGGAGTCTAATTATAATAGATCGAAGCTTAATTCATTTGATGGTAATTCTCCCCTACCATAAACTCTTTATGTCACCCAACACTTAGAAAACAATATTTTATATGAACAAATTGACTTCTTGATTGTCATCGGCAGAATGTAAATAATTAAAATTATGAAAAAGAGACCATTTTTTCCCGTAGTTTGTGTTAACAAGTGGCTTTAATATAATATTTAAGAGGCGAGGCTTTTTTAGGTGAATAGATAAACTGATATGAAAAATTTAACAATCACAAAGAAGACATCTCAATTAAATATGTCCTATACTTTAAAGAGTTTGGGAACAGAGAATCCAAACTCTTGAGTTATCTTCCTAAGGGATATAGACTAAATCTCTTTCATAGTTTCTACATTTGGCGGCTGATTTGTCTGTGAGTCCTTGATTGATACTAAATTGTTAAGTATGGTTGAATGTTACTCTAGTTCTACAGATCTTATATGATTGTGTTTTTTATGAAGACTTATCTTCATTCATTTTAAAGAAATATAAATATTTCAATTTTATGAACTATTTTGAATCTTTGTGAAGGAATTTTTTATTTTGAAACTTTGAGCTTCCGAGGTACGGTGAAATTAAATTATTACATTGAAACAAATTTTTGAAAGAGTTAAACCGAGAATGAAATCTGTACGCAGATGGGAGACAAGGAAAGTACACATAATCAAATCATTCATAGGCTACGGTTATATTATTTTTACATATCTGTACGTTGGGAGCAGAAATAAAAAATCAACCAAACCAATACACACGCATATTTTGAGTCAGGTACTTAGGTTATATTTATAATTTTTTTAAATAAATTTTTACAAATTCAATTATGTATTTTGGCAAATTTTTTAAGGTACTTCGGTTGTATCACTGATTCAGTGTGACAAGTCAATCAATCAAAGCTAGAAAGAGAATATGCTAATTATATGGGGAAGAAAGATTTTTTTTAATCTACGGGGGCGTTTGGTAGAGGAGATATTTTTTATTCTCAGTTAAAAAAATTTGCTGGGAACATGGTGGAGAAAATTTATAGCCGGGTAAGATAAAAAAAGATGTTTGGTAGATCAAAATTTATTGCTGGGTAAGATAAGAAAAGATGTGTTAGCTGTGGGCAATTTTTTTTCCATAGTTTAGATGGTAAAGTTTTCAATTGAAATCAAGTTTAAAATTATTATCCATCAAAAAAATTTTGCCAGTCACTTTTTTATTTCTGTCCTACCAAACATAGCTAAATTATTTTCCTCACCCCACTCTACCGGGTAACTTTTTTTTTCCCTCCTACCAAACACCACCTACGTTTCATATCCCACATACAATTCTCTTGAATGAAAGTCCCACATACAATCTGCACTAGAAATGCACTCGTCTTGAGAATACAAACACTCAAGTGTATATTTCTTGAAATATATAAGTGAATTTGAGGAAAATTTTTTATCCTTTTAAATGACACAACTTGTATCCTTTCATTCTCACAAAAGGTGGAACGCATACCTTTATTTTTTTTGTCAAGTCTCTCCTCCTTTATGTATCTCTTTCTCTCTCTTAAAATGACACAAATTTACATCTTTAATATGACACACGTTTTACCCTTTGCATTTGTAAGTGTTTTATAAATAAGAAGTATATAAATATAACATTTTGCATTTTGTATTAAATATTATGAATAATTTCATAAATAACAACTTTTCCGCTCCTAGTTCGAATTTTTAGGGCTTTCTGGTTTTTCTTCTTTTAAGTGTGGGTTTTAGGGGTACAGTGTTTTTCTACTTCGCCATTTGAGCACTCACAATAACTGCTACAATATACAAAAATGGGGTTCAACATTCAGCCATATGGGATTCAATCGATGCTCAAGGAAGGTCACAAGCATCTCTCTGGTCTCGACGAAGCAGTTCTCAATAACATCGACGCTTGCAAGCAGCTTTCCACTATTACTCGAACTTCCCTTGGTCCCAATGGTAACAACTAACAAGCCACATTGTGTTTTCTTTTTCTTCTTCTTTTTCTTTCGCTGTTTAGATTTAGAATGTTGTTAATGGTCTTATGATGTATTATTGTTTGGTTTTTACTTCAGGCATGAATAAGATGGTGATAAATCATTTGGACAAGCTTTTTGTGACAAATGATGCTGCGACGATTGTGAATGAACTTGAAGTTCAGCATCCTGCTGCAAAGGTTTTGGTTTTGGCTGGTAAGGCTCAACAAGAGGAAATTGGGGATGGTGCAAATTTGACTATTTCATTTGCTGGGGAGCTTTTGCAGGGTGCGGAGGAACTTATTAGGATGGGTTTGCACCCGAGTGAGATCATCAGTGGATATACCAAAGCAATCAATAAGGTTTACTATATTTTTATATGATTACTGAAAGATTATATGATAGTATCTCATTTATATCCTTTCAATTTTAAAAAATAATAATAATTCTGAACGTAACTCAAAATGAAAATTTTACCCTCCTTTTCCCATACCCTCTATATAGCTTGTCAATGGATTCTGTAACGTGAGGTAAGGTGATTTGAGAAGATGTCAACCATCATCATTCTCTCATAGCCATTGATTTGTATTTGGATGGTTGAGATCCTCTAACATTATCTCATGTCACATGAGAGGATCCACTTCCTAACCCCTGTATCGAAACATACTTTAGTCATTCATCTTTGAATGCCATGCCCTCTCTCTCTCTCTGTGTGTGTGTGTGTAACTCTTTGTCATGTTTTAGACTGTTGAAATATTGGACGAGTTGGTTGAGAAAGGTTCAGAGAATATGGATGTACGCGATAAGGAGCAAGTTATTTCTCGAATGAAAGCAGCTGTTGCTAGCAAGCAGTTTGGTCAAGAAGATACCATATGCTCACTTGTTGCTGATGTGAGTCTATGCTGACTTATACTATGATAACTTACTTGTTAGCACAATGCGGAACATTCTGACTTTTGTTTGGAAAATACAGGCATGCATCCAAGTGTGTCCGAAAAACCAGGCAAACTTTAATGTGGACAATGTTCGTGTTGCAAAGCTCTTGGGAGGAGGCTTGCATAACAGTACAGTTGTTCGGGGAATGGTTTTGAAAAATGATGCTGTTGGGACTATAAAGAAAATGGAAAAGGCAAAGGTTAGCTTTCTGCACATTTGGGGACTTTTTTGGGTTTCATTGGATAGTATACTTTATAATTGATTTGTTGAGATTCTTCTAAACTGTCATTTTACTTTTATGCCAGATGATTTCGAGTTATGTGATCTCAGGATTGCGTATGCTTTTCATTGATTCATTATTTTGATACATTGATTAATAAGAAGACTGGCCTATTATTTATTTTTTTTTTTACTAATATCAAGGCTGTACTTTTAGTTTTGAACTATTTCATATGTCTAACACATTTTCCCAATCTGATGATTTATGATTGTAAACAAATGATAAATAAAGGCTATGACAACAAACAACAGATATTATGAGTTATTGCTTCATTAAAAATCAGAGTAAGGTTTGTTGATATACTTCTATTTTCTAAAATTGATGCGTAGATGTTATTTTGAATTCTCTATTGTTTGTGAGTGCTTCCAATATTATGGATTGGCTATCTAACTTGAATTTCTGAAAGCATTTGTTTTTTAGTCATGTTCTTAGTCTTGAGGAAGCAATTGCTATCACTGTAAATTATTAGTATATCATGATATCATCATCATCTTGTGCCCTGCTTGATTCATTAGAGACTTGAATTTGTTTATGATTTCATCTTGGTTCATTATTTCCAACGGGTTCATACTACCTGTGCAAGGAAGGATATAACAAAAGGAAGTAATGCTGGATTTTCAGATGTATCCAGATCACTTTTGCCTACTGTTTATACCAAACTAATGTGTGTCAAGTATGTTGACATTGTTTAATTCAACTGTGAATCTCAAGCAATTTCACAGAAGAGTTGTTTGTTCTCTTTCATTTTTGGTTGAATTTTTTATATTTTCCTATCATCAAGGAGAAAGATCTGTTGCTGTTTTCATTTAATTTGATTAGAAATTAATATAACTATTCCTTTTTGTTTTCTTTTCTCCCAATAATGCTCTATTGACAGATTTTTATACTGTCTAGTATTGAGGTCTTTTGTCAATGCTGTTTTAGGTTGCTGTGTTTGCTGGTGGTGTTGATACGTCTGCAACTGAAACTAAAGGAACTGTCCTCATACATACAGCTGAGCAGGTATATTAAAATGACTGTGGTTTTGATTATTATCTTTACTCTTTTCTGTATTATAGGATTGTAATATTTATTCATTATTTGAGTTCTGAGGCTTATGAATTTGTGTCTGTAACAAGCTAGAGGTCCATTTCCCTCTTCCTGTAAAAATACAGTTGAAAAGGGATTTTGTTGTAGGGTACTATTGCTATATACTAATGTTGGTCGTAAACCATAGTGTGATGTTTTCTGCATGGAAATACTTTATTGTTTCTACATATTCAGTTAAGTATTAATATGTGTAAAAAGCCTAGAAGGTCTGTCATGTCTTGCTCAATTTTTTATTCAAGTTGATAAGTACTTGGGATGCTGAGTATTTCCAGCTTTATGACTGAATCAGCTTTAAATTTGCAGAGCAAATTTTTTAATTAATGTTTTAATTATGTTTGAGATCAATATTCTGCTTTTATGCATATAAAATGTAATTTAGATTCATCAGCTTGAGGTCAAGCAGGTTGTGTCACTTGGCTGTAAGTTTGATATCGTGAGCTGCCTTATTTCTTCTTTAATGTTTACTAGCATGGGGTTTCCCAAGTTTTGCCTTTATTTATGCCTTCTTGTGTTGTGGTGAACTATTGCAAAGAGTGATTTGTTGCTGGAGCTTTAGTTTGGAAATTATTTCTAACAAGATGCATTTAGATATCTAGGACCAATCTTGCAAAAGGGGGAAAGATTGATAAGGATGTAAGTCATAGAAATCAGAGCAAGTTGCATAAAATGACGATGTGCATTGTGATTTTTTGTGATTGTAAAATCCCTCTTAGATGAAAAAGAAATTTTATAGAGCAACAACAAGGCCTGCAATGCTATATATAGATAAATCATAAATGTCGGCCAGCACAGAAGCAACATGAACATAAAATGGAAATAGCGGAAATGAGGATGTGAATGAGGATATATGTATGGTCATACAAGGATGGAAAGGTAAAAATGAAGATATTCGACAAAAAGTTGGATTAGTACCTATGGAAGAAAAGATGACGGAATATAGATTGAGATGGTTTGGACATATTCTTAGAAGACCTCTAGATGCTCCCATATGAAAAGTTGTTAACAAGTGCATGACATAAAGAAAGGAAGAGGTCGACTGGGACTTAATTGGAAGAAAGTAGTAAAACAAGACCGAATGAAGTGGGAAATAGATTGATTTGCTATTTGTCTTAGGATGTAGTAGAGGAAAACTATTAGTATTATTAAGGGGTAAATTTTTTTCTCTGTTTTATTTATTCATTTTATTTTATATATATATATATATATATATATATATATATATTATTTTATTTATTAATAATTTCTTTTCCCTCAATCTGTTTTTGCTTTTAATTTGGTTCATTGATTGCCGATCCCAATTAGTTTTGGGATTAAGGTGATGTTAATGTAATTTAAACTTGTTACCCATTATGGCAGCAACTTTTAGGATAACTTGTGTCTTCAATTTTCAACTGTTTCTTGCTTGGTAAGGCAATGGCTTTATTCATTACCTGATGCTATACTACTGGAGTTTTTAAGATTTGATGGACCAAGTTTTCCTTTCATAGTTTACGGAGGATTTACTTATTTATATATATATTTTTGCATTATTTGTGAACTTATTCTGTGCTTGATGCTTTTGCTATTTGGATTTAATTTAATTTAATTTTTATAGCTAGAAAATTATTCAAAAACTGAAGAGTCAAAAGTAGAGGAGCTCATCAAGGCAGTAGCTGATTCTGGTGCCAAAGTGATTGTCAGTGGAGGGGCAGTAGGAGAGATGGCTTTGCATTTTTGCGAGCGTTACAAGTGTGTGAAGTCTTATCTTCTCTTTTGGCGTTTTTAGTTGTCTCATGCTATTATACATCAAAGAATTAATAATAAAATTGTCGTTGTATCAATTTGAAATCATGCTGGTTCTTGCTAGTTTTCTAACTTCAAAATTCCTGCTTGTAGTCTTATGATTCTGAAAATCAGTTCAAAGTTTGAACTGCGTCGATTTTGCCGGACAACTGGTGCTGTTGCTATGGTGTGTGTTTTGCTTCTTTGGCTTCATTATGAAGCTTTTGTCATGTTCTTTCTAATTCATTTTGTTTTCCTACTACAGCTGAAACTTAGCCAACCAAACCTAGGTGATCTTGGACATGTTGATTCCGTTTCAGTTGAGGAAATTGGTGGTGTCAGGGTATGTTAAAGCGATTGTTTGGGTTTTGTCGTATTCTTGGTTCAATATTTCTCTCTCTCTCTCTCTCTCTCTCTCGCTATATATATATATACACACACATATATATATATATATATATATATATATATATATATATATAGGGGCAGGATATTCTTACACCGGTGTAAGAGTTAGAAGTCTTACACTCAATCTTGACCATTGATATATATATATATGGGTTTATTGTTTGTCATGTCACATGACATAAAGTTATGTCATGTCACCCTAAAACTACATCGTTTTGGGTGTTAGGGGAATTAATGAAGGGTGTTTTGCTATTTTTGTTTGTTTATTTATTATATGAATTTTACCAAAACACCCTTCATAAATTCCCCTAACACCCAAAACGACGTAATTTTGGGGTGACATGACGTAACTTTATGTCATGTGACATGACAAAAGATAAATATATATATATATATATATATATTTCCTTGCCTCCTTTAGTTTTTTCCTCGTTTCTACACGTGGCATATGATTTGCCCTCTTTTTTAATACTGATATGCAGGTGACCATTGTGAAAAATGAAGGTGGTGGAAATTCTGTGTCCACAGTCGTCTTACGAGGAAGTACCGATAGTATACTAGATGATCTTGAAAGGGCAGTTGATGATGGAGTGAATACTTACAAGGTAATTTCTGATGTTGCATGAATCCATAAAAGGCTGATTGTACTTGAAATTTACAGAGCAAATCTGATATGGTGAATTTTTTGTCTACATATACTCTCTATATATAGTAGTGTGTATTTATTATAATTATTCAATCTGAAATATACATAATCTGAATTTTTATGGTAAGATAGTTAAAAAGACCCTGCCAAGCAAACCAGATCTTTACGGAGGTAGTGCAAGATTTATAAGTGTCTGATCCAGTCAGCCTCTTTGTCGCAATGGACAGGACATTGATTTTAGCTTAGCAAGCATAGCAGAATTTGTATCAGCTGGACTAGGGGAATAATTTCAAAAGCATCAGAATCGTTATTCCCCATTGTAATGGCTCAAGGGAGTTCAACAAACTGGAAGAGAAATGCTGGAGAAATGGATGGGAAAAACTGAATAGTAGTTGGAAAATGGCTGAAATGCCGGAAACATTCTATGGACACCAAAAACTGTGGAACCCATGATCGGAAAATTTCTTGATAAGGTTGACCTAGTGGTCGTGCATGGTTCTGTGAAGTAGTGGCTTCAGGCAGTCCAGGGATGTGCCCTCATGTGCTTGGGTCTGTGGCTGGGCTTTGGGATCTGGATACCCTGGGTGGAGGACTTCAGATCTAGGGGTTGCAGGACCTTGACTGAAAATTTATCGATTGCTGGGAAGTTGAATGGCTAGTGGATGCTTGCTGGAATGAGGCATGGCTGGATGGACCTGCAGGTATTGGGGCCTGGCAAGGAAGAAAAAAGTTGGAGATTTTCTGCTGGACAGTGGGCACAGGTCTGGGGTTCTGTGGGAGATCCGGGTTGAAACGTATTCTGATACCAACCAGAAATTTAGAGCCTGTTTGACACCTATTTTTTTTAAGCTAAAAGTTACTTTTAAGTTGAAGTTAAAAAAAGCAGTTTAAAAAATAAAGCTAAAGTTATTTGGTGATTATATAAAGTTATTCTAATGGTTTTGATTTTTGAAAGAGGAAAGATAAAATAATTTATTATTAGGATGAATTATTAGGGCAAAGGATAAAATTTATAAATACAAGTTTAGAATAAGGGTAAAATTGGAAAATAAATATGAGGAGTCATAAAAGTTGACATACATCTTAAAAAAATGTCTTCTTGGGAGCTTTTCGCTTTTAGCTTTTTTCTTCATTATAAAAAAAAAACTCTTTTTATAATAAGAGCTTTTATAAAAACATATTTGACTAAGTTTCTGCTTTGAAGGATGTTGAGATATATAAAACCATTAATGTAGCCTCACCCAAAAGCTTAAGCTTTCGGGTTGAATTGGTTCTTTACATGGTATCAAAGCCTCGGTGTACCGAGTTCGGTCCTCACCGCCCCCCACTTTCTTTCAAGTGGAATTTCTTTCTTCGCGTAGGTAAATGGGCCTGTGCATTGTCCACCCTTCAAGCCCAGTGGGTTCTCGTGTGAGGGGGTGTGTTGAGATATATAAAACTATTAATGTAGCCTCACCCAAAAGCTTAAGCTTTTGGGTTGAATTGGTTCTTTACAAAGGAGAAGAAAAACTAGAAATAAGACATGCCAAACATGCACTTAAAGGGCAAATCTGATAGGGTAAATTGCGTGTCTATAACTGTCCACACATAGGCTTTATATATTTTAATGTGGGTATTAATTGCAATGATCCAATCCCTGATATTCATAATCCTTATTGATTCTACACGATATACATGATATCCTTAGATATTCTAACATATTCTAGCAGGATATTCTAACAATTGTATTTGTCCTCCTCATAAATTTGTTACTACATCTGCTTGGATTACACTTTTGAAGGCATTTTATTTTTAGAAATAATTGTAGCTAATTATAGTTTTCATTACTGATTAGTCTTTTTCTGTGCCATTATTTGTCAGGCCATGTGCAGGGACAGCCAAATTGTACCTGGAGCGGCAGCAACTGAAATTGAGTTAGCTAAAAGGGTGAAAGACTTTTCCTTCAAGGAGACTGGGTACTAAGTATTTCCCTTAAGTTTTCAATATAAAAGACATGGGTTTGTTTGGTTGGGGATACATCAATGTGTTTATGTATGCCTTTTTCATTCATTACTTGGATGTAGTGCTTTTCCCCCTTCTAATTACATGGGAATAGAAGGGGAGCGTTGGCACAAGGGTTGGTGTTGTTTCCATGTGGCACAAGGGTTGGTGGTGTTGCCATGTGACCCGGAGGTAACTGGTTTAATTCATGTAATCAGCCTCTTGCAAATACAAGTAAGGCCGCCTATTATAGACACCCTGTGCATCGCAGGAGCTTTATAATAGCATCAGTTTATCTCTAATTAAATGGGGAATCTAGTTCGTTTGTTGCATATGGTTATGTCCTATTGTCTCCCAATTATGTACTACGTATTTCTTTCTGTGGAGAATGGGGTGTGGATATAATAACATATTGGGATGTTTGAAGTGTACAACTCACCAATTGGTTGTGCTGTGTATAGTTAGTGTTAGCAGTTAATTTCTGATTTCTTTTTCTTTTTGTCTTGTGTTTTGGATCAACTCAAACAAGTAAAATTTCTATTGAATAGTGTGGTAATTTATATTTTCCATATGCATATGAGTGCATGTTTGGATTTGCTTAACTTTTAGGGAAAAATTACTTCCTTTTTCTTTTCATTTTTTTTTAAACAAGATTTTAGTTATTTATTTTTTAAACTGATCCAATCACACCAATTATGCCTGTGCAAAGATCTTATTTCATTTGCTGAAATCCACGTGAGGCACTTTTCAGCATCTGCAATATTGAAGAGATGCCATATATGGGTAAACGATGGACATAAACAAAACACCCATGCTTCTAATATTATAATTGCCATGTCAGAGCAGCAGAACATAAATAGTTAATGGGACTTCTATGTCAACTTTTGTCTACTCAAATTGTCCACATTTTGATTCCTCCATGCTGCAACATGCATTCAGTATCATATTTTGTGTATTTGCATTTCTTTGGATTGGTACTTGCCTTTTGGGATCATTCACCACGAACATATTGATATGACTGGACTTTTAAATGCCAGGAATCCAGCCACTTGGAAGGTGTATCACATGAGAAACAGAACCAATAAAGGAGATTATAGGACTTAGTGACCGACATTCTGTCAGTTGAGAGGTGGACAATCAGTTAGAGAAGTCTGTTAGTTAGTTAGGAGGTTATAAGCTTAGGTAAGAGTCTCACCATTTGAATATAAGGTGGGTTACTGCTATAAGGAACTGGTTTTTGGCATTCCTAACAGAACTGGGGCATTGCCCAGTGTAAGGGAGTGATCCCTTTAAAGAGGATCTCACTCTTGTATTCGTCCTCTAATTCCATAATCGGGCAATACGATTCTTTCCCCTGTTCTCCTACTTTTACCCTATTTTTTTGATCTACACAGTGAAATTAGCCTCTCAGAAATCCAGTCACATATATTATCATTGGATTCTTTTTATCATGACCCGTGTATCTTTTTCTGTTACACAAATGTAACTCTCTTTTTTTATCACCCGTATGATGCAGTTTATCAGGTTGTCAGTATCTTTTCTCACTAGTGTTATCGAGAATTAGTGGAGTCTGGATAACGTAAATGTTCTAAAATCAAAACTTGGTTACAAGTTAGAGGATTCTATTATTTATGTAGGGCTTGGATTTTTGCTATGCACTATATTTTGCTTATTACTCTGAAAATAGGTACTATGCCTCAATGTTTCAGGACTCTTTTCTGTGTGTTTAATCTTATTTGGTAATCAAGTCATGAATGGGAAGTACTAAATATTTGCAATTACTCTGCAGATTGGATCAGTATGCTATAGCAAAATTTGCTGAAAGTTTTGAAATGATCCCTAGAACATTGGCTGAGAATGCTGGGTTAAATGCAATGGAGATCATATCTTCTCTGTACGCAGAACATGCATCTGGAAATACCAAAGTTGGCATTGATTTGGAAGAGGGAGTTTGTAAGGATGTCTCAATCACGAGCGTTTGGGATCTCCATGTGACTAAGTAAATTGCTACCTTTCTAACATGCATCTTTTTTATGGTGGAAACCCTTGATTTGAGCAAGTAATGAACTTGCATTTCATTATTGGTAGTGTAGATTTCTCTAGCTTTGTCATATTAAAGTTTGAAGTTATCAAAAGCAGTTGTGAAAATCAAGTCTTCTTTCAACTGCTTAGATTTGAAAAAATTGTATGTTGAGTTAAAATTTATCTCATACCATGTGGAAGACAAGTTTCATCGTTGTTTTTATGTGGTCAGGTTCTTTGCACTTAAATATGCTGCTGATGCTGCATGCACCGTACTACGGGTAGACCAGGTAATCAACTGGAATTACATAGTATTCAATTGTTCCCTGTTGATTCCAGATTGCCACCTTAATAAGTACCTCAAGGACATTTTTCGTTTGGGCAAAGAAGCTCAGAAACAGAAAGTTGTTTATTGTTAATAAATATACTATGAAGGAATATCTGGGCAAGAAGTGTTGATGATGTGAATTTTTTTCTACCTTATTCTGTTTTCTCTTTTTACTTTTTTTCTTCTTCATTTTTTTTTTTTTTTTTTTTTTTTTTGAGGCGGGGAGGCAACAAAGGAAAATCGCAACCTGTAGTTTAGAATAATTCTAATAGCCTGCTGCTTGTGACTTGTTAGACGGCAACTGAAGAATATGGGTGCATGATATATGCCATGTGGGATCTATTAGTTAAGAATATTGGAGTAATTGGCAGTTTGGCGCTTAAAAGTGCATGAAAGATTATAATTTCTATAAAGTGTTGATATAAAGGTCTGGAATTATAGATTCTTATGTTCAGATTATTCATTCATTTTATGCGCTGGATCAATAGGAATAAATAATTAGTTTGACAAAAGATGCTGTATGGAGGGACTCAGGGACCTGAAGTTGAAAATATTAAATTGTCAATTTCCATTTCACAAACTGCATTTTAGATCATGAGCACACAGGACTTCTCCTAGCAATGTAGCTGTAAGTAGGTTATGATGTTCATGTCAATAAAATAGAGACTGCCAATTGCTTCACTGTTCAATCTTACGAGAAATTCTTGAGTACTATAATTATTGAAGCGTCGGGTGGCTTTTTATTTCCGCAGTTAATTTTGATACTGTCATAATCAACAATTTTACGATAATCGTTTGTACAATTTTTTAAAATAGTTAAATTTTTAATGGAAATGAAGTGTTGTAGTTTGTACAATGATGACAGTTTTTTGTTACTAATGCAATTGATTTGGGAATAAAAACGGGTATGTGGTGTGTGCCATGATGATTTGTGATAATTGCGTATACAAATTGGGAAATTGGATGCAAGATTTCCATCCATTTTTCTCTGCATAAATTCATGGAGATTGTGTTTTGATGTTTTCAGATTATTATGGCTAAACCGGCTGGTGGACCAAGGAGAGAGCAACCTGCTGGCATGGATGAAGACTAAAATTGTGAGAAGTGAGAACTGACTCTGTTGCTTTCGTCATGTTTATATCTCAACATGAAAGTCCTGAACATCACAACTTGCATAGGCATTGTTTTGTTTCGATGTCAGCAATGCGATCTTACAAATTTTGAATTATGATTTTCCATGGAAATACAAAGAGATGTGGTCTGTAAATTTAATTTTGTCCTCTTATCGTGAGCATGTTGGTGTTCATTTGGTCTGAGCATTATTGCTGCTCTCCCCCTTTCAGAAGGGCATCAAATTTCAAGAAGGTCAATTAAAGTGCAGATAAAGCAGCTCCAATTGTAGCTTCATAGAAGTAATGTGTGCATCATTGCGTCTAAATAAGAAATCAATTGGCAGGGGCACAAATGTCAAATAAGCATCTCGCACAAATCTAACATGTTACCACCTAAATAAATATGCACAAATGTCTTATGTCCATGTGCAAAACTCAAGGCTTTTCACAAGATGAATTTTATATAATTCAGAAGGCAAAAAATAAAAATAATACCTGAGCCAAATAAGCCTCCCAATGTTGGATCAATGATTAAACCTATGCCCTAAGCTACACTGACCTAAACGAATATTATACTTTGAATTATTAATAATGGAAAAATAGTTCTAATTTCTAAGAATAGAGAGTAGACATTAGTTGATGAGCCCTACAGTTGAGAGTCCTGGAGCTTAGTGTTTTTCTTGATATAGGCCTATTAAAAAAAGGACAATATAAATGGAAGTTTGTAATTTTGTATGAACACGTATCCAAGTGCACACGTTCAGAAAATGTATATTGGTGCTGCGGGATGAAACTTTAAATTGCTAATTATTAGATGTTAAAAAATGGTACTTTTACTATCCCATGAAAACCAATTAAGCTTCCGAAGAGAAAACTCATGATCATTGCCATCCAAAAACTTGTGCTAAGGCCAAATAATGTGTTGAAGATGACACTAAAATCAAGTAAATATTATAATTATATGAAACCGCGCAGTAGTGCTTAAAAGAAAGCATCCAATTCATTGACATATATGCCCCTATAACTATAACAGGTTTTTGACCACAATGTCCACAAAATATATAGGTCAATGATGTGCCTAGGTCCAATGCAGATCCTACAATATTTTCAATCACACATACATAACTGATAAACACCTTATAACAATGATAAAAAAAAACCTAGGGCATACTTGGTGCATAATATAAGATAAAATTGATAACAATATTCTCAATCACACATACATAACTGATAAACATCTTATAACAATGATAAAAAAACTTAGGGCATACTTGGTGCATAATATAAGATAAAATTGATAGTATAAGATTTGATAGTATAAGACTTGATTATCTAAGATTAAAGTAAATGTCAACATAATAATATATTCCCATTAGGTAAAATATACTAACCAAGGTCTAAACCAATATCATTTAACTAATTGGAATTTATATTACATCCCCATATATATAATGACTTAGCTCATTTTTTATTAAAACAAGAAAAATACAATTGTTTTAACCCACAATAATTACAAAAAAATTCTAGAAGTATAAACTAAACTACCATTCAAGGCAATTCCATCAGTTTGCGATATTCAGCTAGAGCCCACACTGGAAAAGTATTTCGATACATTACACAATGGTTAAGGCAATTCCTTAAGAATGCGCCTGTGCATTCCTGCCATAAATTAATTAAAGAAATAATTAATAACTAACAAGTATCTCATGTATTGTACGGATATTTGTTATTTTGGATAAAAATAAAACTATGAATTTAAAAAATATTTAAAAGAAAAAAATAAAAAATAAAAATGAGAGATATATAATCAATTCATGTAAAACTTTAAAAATATAGATCAAAAGAGAAGAAATATGTAAATTATAAATTTTTTGAATATGCATAATTAATTCAAAGAATTTGAATTTACTTTAAAAAAAAAAAAAATAACTTATGTATACTAAAAGATTTAACAATCCTTAAAAAGGATCAGCTCTGATTTAATGCATAAAGATGGATATATAAATAAATTGTATTCTTTTAATAAGTTTAAGATTAAAATTTCTGAATACATGTCTTGTCGACTTGTGGGACAAAACAAAAATAGATCATGTCTAGGTTTGGAAGATAATACAAATTATTATTGTGAATCTCGGGTTGACTAGTGTCACCTGCATATCAACCACTTATTTTTTATTCAAAAAAATACAAAATAAAAGTTGAAATTTTAGTGATTTTGACACTACTCACTGCGAGTCACGGATCAATTTGCATATCTTATTCAATATTTCTCGTTATTTTTAATTTTTTTCATAAAAAAATCCAATCTAAATTTTTGTGTCTCAACCTATATGACCCGCAATTGGTCGTGTCCAAATTACAATTTTTGACACGGTATTGACAACGTGTCGTGTTCAGGTTGAGCAATTTTGCCCTCGTGGCAACACTTGACATGACATGAACTTGACCCACCTACACGTTTTACCACCTATTATGCTCACATAATGCTTGATCAATAGTTATGAATAACATCACCTACTATGTTATTACAAGAGTTCTTGGTATATTTTCTTTTAATTTTTTTAAAAAGATAATATTGTTTGAATTAGATCAACAGATATAAAACATAAAATATATTAAAAAATATAGAAGAAGTAACTTGTAGAAAGTAGACTTAAAAATAATAAAGCTGGTGTTACATTTTTATAGATCTTAAATTTATTTTGTGTTACAATTTTTTATTTTTATTTTGATGTCTATTTAAATATCAATATATAAGATAAGAATAATTGAATTTGAATTTAAAAATTAGATAAAAATTATATTCAAAATTGCAAAAAAGATTTTATTTTCTTACCAATTTGGCAATTTCAAATAAATTTGATGACTATTTAAAAATTATATAATAAATAAATAAATAAGATAAGAGAAATAAAAATAGGATTTAAAAATTAGATACAAAGTAAATTTAAACAAAAAAATGCTTATTTTAATTTTTAGTCAATCTCAAATATATTTGAGGGTAAGGTTATTGACAAACTTTTTTTTCTTACAAACTACACTAAGTTTGACCAGTCATACACTCTTGATTGAAGTCTGATCAGTCAGATTTAGTGTAGTTTGTAAGTTTCTAAGATATTTATTTTGTCAATATAACTCCTCCCTATATTTGATATAGAGCAAGGTTATAGTTACAATCTTTTTTTTTACAATCTCTTACAACCATATCTTATCACCGTTGATTTCCGCCAATCAACGGTTATCATTTTTTCAAATTAAACTCATTAATTAATTATTAATTCATGATAAATGATAACCGTAGATTGGTAGAAATCAATGGTGATAAGATATGGTTGTAAGAGGTTGTAAAAAAAAAGTTGTAACTATAACCTTCATCTTTGATATATATATATATATATATATATATATATATATATATATAAATATTATTAAATAAAATTAAATTTATTTTGTAATCAATCCAATTGATTTGAATATTTTTTTCATATTATATTATATTGTGATTTATGTAATGTGATGCTGATACATATGTTATGAATATTTTCATTCAATTATATAAATTTTTATTTTTATTTTAAATTTAAATTTTAAAGTGTATGTAATTTTACTCATCACAAATAATCATCGCTCCGCCATTGAAGGGTAGACTGATACCTGTTGTGGCCAATCACCATCTTCTAGTTGAGAATTGATTAGTAACTTTGCTGCATGATGAAGAGGAATAGGGTCTCTCTTATGCTGCATAGAAATTAGAAAAAAAAAAATTATTTAACAATTTTTTTGAATTATAATTAAGAAAGTGAATTAGATCGGTCAGTCGCAGAGGCAAAAGTGAATTGCAATTTGCAAGAAATAAAAAGTAGACCTGTCCAGAATGAATGAGAGCCATCAGAGCCCATGCAGTTTGTACAACATTTGAACGATTTCCTTCAAGGGGTACGTATATCTGCATCATCCAATTCATCAATTAAGCCATTCATAAAGGGTAGTTAATTTAAAAATCGTAAAAAACCTAAGGATCCACCACCCCATAAGCTAGTTTAAAGGGTGGGAGTGCCTAAAGTTTATTGGAATTAAAGAGTGGATAATGCACCAGGCCCAATCTACATGTGCTAAGAGAGTCAATAAGAGAAAGTGGGGACTGCGAGACTCTGATACCATGTAAAGAACCTTGGGATACACCATCCCAAAAAACTAGCTCAAAGGGTGGGAGTGCCCAAGACCTTATAAAGGCCACATTAGTTGTTCAACTAACCAATGTGGGGCTACATATCTCAACAAAAAAATCATTCAATAAATCTATCTATCTACCTTTTTTGGGCATGATAGATGGCTCTCCCCCCACCCACCATCCTCTCCCTGTGTTGCGAGAAGAAATTCAACTGCTTTTCGAATTGCAGTGCAATTGGAGTAAGTCTTGCCACATGCTGCAAGCCCAGCAACAGCAAAGTATGTGCCATAAATGAAGCAAACTCCCCATTTACCATACCATGAACCATCAGTTGTTTGGGTATCCTCGATGAATCGAACTGCATTAATAATGGAATTCTCTATTTCTTTCTTCCTATGCTCCGGATATAGTTTCTTAAATAAAACAAGAGCCTCGATTACCGATGCAGTACATTCAGCATATTCATGCTCAACTACAATGTCCTCAAAAAATTCTGTGGGATTGAGCAGCTGAAATGGTTGACATCGCAGATTAATTAATTAATAGCTAGTCACCGTTCTTGAAATAGATAAACAAATTTCATTCTTATTAGTTGAGATGAATGACTAAGACTAAAATTGAAGTGTATATATAAATAAATAAATATATATATATATATATATATATATATATATATATATATTTATATAGGGCTTATCGTTCTTCAAGCTGCTTAAACAATTTTATCTCCGGCTACTAAATCATAACCGTACAAAGATTAATCAATGGTGATAAAGGAAGAGAGAGAAAATAAAAATCATAACCATTGTGAATCAATTAATATAAGAAAATAAATAAATAAAACGACGTAATTTTGGGGTGGCTGGAAATAAACTTATCTCAAGCTACCTGAGAAATGTTTTTCGTCTAAATAATTCCATCGAAAATTTGTGACAAAAAAAAATTTCATCAAAATTCTTAAAGAATTAAAATTTCGTCTAAAGTTTTCGACGGAAACATTTTCGTCAAGTTTTTTGATAAAAAAAATCTTTCTATCAAAATTTTCAACGGAACACATTTCTGTCAAAATTTTTCATCAAAAAATATTTTCGTTGACGAAAAATATTTATGTCAGTGATTATGACAATATTCGGTCAAAATTATTTACAGAATCTAAATTTCGTCGAAATTTCCGAATGAAACATTTCCCTCTAAATTTTTTACAAAACAATTTCAGTCGAAATTTTTGTTAGAACACATTTCCATCGAATTTTTGAACGGAAAATATTCTATCAAAATTTTTGACTTTCGTTTAAAAAATTTGATGGAGGAAATCATTTTCCTCAAAACTTTTGATGAAAACTAAATTTTGTCAAAAATTTCGATAGAAAATTTATTTTTGTAAAAATTTTCATCTGAGAAAAAATTTCGTCACTTTTCGACAAAAAAATAATTTAATGACGAAATTTTTGTCGTTTGCAACGTAGAGACTGAGTGTTCTTCTAGTGCCTCCATGTGCCCTTTAGAATTGGATCTTGAATCGATTGAACGATGCTACGAGCATTCACCACTATTTTTATTTGAAGCTTCAAAACTCAAGCAATAATTAGCTAGAACAAAGATTAGAGAATGAGAATCAGAATTTACCGTGTGGTCGTGGGTTCGATTCCCACAGACGGCGACACTGAACAAAATCAGAGTGTGAAGTATAAATATGCTTCCCAATTGGATAAAATATGTTGATATGAAGAAGATAAAAGATGCAGTGGTATATAGACCAAAGCTCTAAGGTATATTTGATTAGCCTTAGGTATGCTGAGGGTGTACAATGGGGATGGTGAGTAAAGGATACAAATTATGGTTGTGGAGCAAGTTCAGCGAGCAATATTAATGGAGAGCAAATGGGAAAGATAAACAGTAGAGGAGCTAGGACCCAAATGTTAGAAATTCCCTCTTAATGCACAAGGCATGAAGCCATAACTGTTTCCAGCCTTATAGACCCTACTAGGTGAGAGACAACATGACCCACAATGTATAAAGGGTCATGCGGGAGTCGCATACTCCATGTGCTGAATGATGGTGGACCCTCCGGCCAGATCCTAGGTTCATCTTGCCAGACCAGAACATATAGGTGAATGAATTCTCCTAATGTGAATAATCTTATCCATTCATTGATAAATTAACTCTCAAAATTAAAATCATCATTTTGCCTTTTCCATTTCACAAAATTTTCATTAAAATTGTGACCATATATCTATTAATGGATTTTTCACATGATATGATATAGTAAAATGAAATATGGGAAGATCCGATTTCGGTTATTTATCACATACTTCCAACCATTCTTGAGCTCCTGCTGGCTCCCACCCTGAGAAACCGCCTTTCTTACCCTACAATATTCGAGTTGGAGATTTGAGACTCAAAGTGAATCACGTACAAAAAATAAAATAAAAAAATTAGTGTGCTCTAAGCAAACAAGTTAATTGCTTCCCATTTTACTATGATGGAAACCAATATTATGCAAATAGAAGGGCCATTTGTTAGTAAAAAAGAAAAAAGGGCCATTGGTTAATTAATTAAAAGCATATGGATGTAAATTTAATAAAACTTGCCTGAAGCGACAAAAGGAGATTAACCGAATCAAATAACTTTTCATCATCCATCTTCTCACCAACTATCTCTGATGGTAACATTGATAAAAGTAGACAACACTGAAACACAACATGATTTGTCGAGTCTTAACTAATGAGTGAAACCAAGTTCAAGAATTAATTTACTTCATTACCTTCAAACATTCTGCAGTGCAATCAGAAACCTGCCATCCATTATCTTGATCAGAGAAGGTCCATGATCCTTTAGAAATGTGACGAAACATTCTTTTAAAGTCTCCCGAAGGGTTTTCCTTAACCTATGGAATGTGAACTTTAATTCATTACTGCTAACTAGAGCTAGCACCCAAATATAATTGCTCAACAATTAATGATAACGGACAAATCAATCACTTACAAATATGTGATGGAAAATGAATTCGGGCTTAGTTATGTTGTTTATAAGATCAATCGTGTTTTTTCTCCCCTTTTTCATGGTCTAGGGATATCGATTAGTATTAAGAAAATAGTGCTAAATTAAAAAATATTGTGAATTTGTAGGTAGTTAGTTCTACGTGAATATGTTTTTTTATTATTATTATAATCTAGAGGTTATCCACATTCAACTTCCTCCGATCACCTTGTCCTGCGGCCCGAATGCTACCTCACATTGGAACAGCGGGTGTATTAAGCTTCGCTACCGGAGGAAGGATGAACTAATCCACTTTCGAGGAGAGAGATACGACCCCAAGAATTTTACAAGAATTTGCTTGAGATAAGATTTGAACCCTGACCCAAGCAAATCATTGGAAGCTCAGTTGATAACCGAGCTTCCCTGCTGGGAGGTTTACGTGAATATGTTTCTTCGAGTTGGAATTTATATTAAACACACCTGAGATTTCTTGAGAAAGTCATGTCCTTTCAAAAGTGTAGGACCAATTTCGTCAATAAGGTTTGTGGCAAGCAGAGCTTGAACAGCGAATCCAGCATCCCATGATTGGCTACCAATACCCTACATAAAATAAATTCGATAAAGTGCATTTTTTAATATCCCATTGATTACACATTTTGAAAAAGCTATACAAAAAGAGAGAGAGAGAGAGAGGGAGAGAGGGTTATACGTGCATGGTCATTCCATCTTCTGCAAGCCATAAGTGGTCGGGGATCCTTGCAAGATGCTTCTTGAAAGCATCTCCATTTGGATCTTCCACCCAACAAGCAAGCATAAACAAAACCTGGCCAGTAAATAAATTTATAGAATGTTAATGTTTATTTTATAATGTTTAGAATTATGTGTCTTTATTTTTATTTTTATTGTGGTTGATGCATATATAGCCATATAGGTACAGCGAAAGGTGATATGATACCCACCTTTTCCACAGATCCATTGTCCATGTATCGACCATTCTCATCTTCGTAATGGATATGTTTCATTGTTATCTGAAGGGCCTTCTCTCTTACCATATTGTTGAAGGGCCAATGCGTAAGAAGTGGTTCAGAGAACGTGTATAGACTATCCCATAATAGATCTTGTATGAAGTGATGAGGATAGTGAAGATCTTCCTGTGATACGTACATATGACATGAATTAACAATTCCTCCACGATCATATAGTTTGGTACGTGATCTACTGATGATATCATGATAATATATAGATTGATCTACGTACTCTCTAACCTTTGCACAGGCATGACGTGCTTTTTTCCAATTAATGTTATGGTAAGGTTGAATAAAGATTTCTTCTCTCAATTGAAGAACAAGTGGTGTGATTGGACCCACAAATCTCTTCCCATATAAGTATGACATAGGCAAGTAAACTAGCCGGCAATAACACCACATTTTAGCTGCATTAATTCAGATCATAACCGCATAAAATAAAAAAATAGTTATATATGCTATATGCATGTTGTTTACTTAAAACTCGTGTTTACTAGTTATTTATGCATAGTTAGTGTTTACCGGTCAAAATTAAAAATGGTGTGCAACAAGATCTGGACAATTATAATTTTCGATAAATAAACACTCAATTTAGAAATTTGTATATTAATTTCATGTATTAATTATTAGAGGAGGGATATTATTACTACCAAATTTTTTTACTACCAACTTACTACCTATCTAATCACCATTGGATCAACATTTTCTCTTTTTTTCAAAAACTTTTTAGCATTCTCTCTCTTTGATTCAATGGTGATTAGATAGGTAGTAAGTTAGTAGTAGAAAATTTTGATAGTAAGAATATCTTTCCTGTAATTATTATGTTATTGCATACATAATAACCGGACAAGATTAGTTATATCATAATCCACCTGGATGCATAGGAAGAAAAGAAGGAAGCATCCAAAACTCTGGAGGCATTGGGTTGGCTCCCGACCAGTCGAATAAACCTAGTATCTGCAGTTGCATGATTGACTCATATAAGTGACGTACAACAACATACACGCATGAAAAATAAAAATAAAAATATTTGCATAAATAATTACGATATGTTACAGTTTATATATATGTGTGCGCACGCGTCAGATATGATCAACTTACACGGATGTAAAAATAAAAAATCTTATATCATATCTTAACTGTTGATTTCCGTGCATCAAATGATTAATATTTATTGAATCATTAATTATTACGAGCTAGACCCATGTATATATACCTCAAGGGGTGAAGTATGTCATTTTAGGAGTATTCTTAAGAGCAAGGGTATGAACCAAGGCCCTATATGAGTTCCCTAGGTGATAGAAAGTGGGGGGATGGTGAACAACGGCTACATAAAAATACTATTATATTATGGGGAAAATATTTCTGTGCTCCCATATTTTTCTTCTCTCTATAACGAGACCCACTTACATAAAAATATAAAAAAGAATTTGCATTAACCTTAAACCCCTTATATTATCCCTGACCTTCATATGTTTGTCAGTTGAAATGAAGATAGTATCAAAAACTATCCACACACAAAAAAAAAATCACTATATGAGTAGACCATTATATTGAATATATTAGAAAATCATACCGAAAGCCAAGTTTTCCCCCACGACGGTATATATGTTACGCCACCATGATCATGAATCCACTTGCGAGCTCTAGCACACGCATCATCTTGACCTCCATCAGGCCCTTCTCCAAGAATGCGCATACATATGTAGTTGAGTGCAGTACCAAACATAGTGCTATGTCCTTCTATGTGTAGTCCCCACCCTCCATCTTCGTTCTTCAATTAATAATTTAATATACAACAATGCTAATTATTCACTAATTTTACATCATGGTTAATTGGGTATGTTGAGATGTATAGTCCCACATTGGTTGTTTGTGCAACTAATGTGGCCTTTATAATGCTCTGGGCACTCCCACCCTTTGAGCTAGCTTTTAGGGCGGTGTATCACAAGGTTCTTTACATGGTATCAGAGCCTCGTCGTCCCCCACTTTCTCTTGTGGACTCTCTTAGTACAGGTAGATTAGGCCTGTTGCATCATCCACTCTTCAAGCCTAATGGGCTCTCGTGTGAGGGGCATGTTGAGATGTATAGTCCCACATTGGTTGTTTGTGCAACTAATGTGGCCTTTATAAGGCCCTGGGCACTCTCACCCTTTGAACTAGCTTTTAGGGTGGTGTATCCCAAGGTTCTTTACAGAATATGTACGCATATAGTCTGAAATTGAACAAGTGTACCTGGTGGCAATAAATATAACGAAGCATCTCTTTGCGGTACTCTTCTGGGAATACTGAATTAAGATGGCCTGTAATGTACATGCAAAATACCTGCAATATTTTATGGCAAGTGCAAAATTTACGTTCATTAGTGCATCTCAACTTGAACTCCTCAAAATTCCGGTGCATATCAAATTATTAATGACAACGTCTATGTGAAATATGTGCTTTTATCTTTTTTATAATTATGTATTCTGAGGTTATAATATTAAAATTATATTTTTTCTCACTTTTTTACGTCACCCGGAAATTTCTGAACAGAAAAAAATACAAGTTTAATATTATAGGAGTGTATATTTATAAAAAGTAAAATAATATAACAAATTATTTTTCCTTAAAATAAATAATTATCTTAATTTCTTAAAAATATAAATGTTACCGGTTTGAGCCTTTGATAATAAATAGGAAAATCAAATATAATGTTGCTGGACAAAAAAATTTATACCGTGCTGACACACAAAAACATGGGTCCCACTTGAAATAAAAGAAAAAAAAACATTTAATGGTATTTGCAGGACACAAACTTTTTTACATTGTATTTGGTTTCCCCTAAATGAATACACCACAATGTCAATCTTTTATGTCTATTTGATCTTTAATTTTACTATTTTCAGGATATCAAATTTATTCTTCGAAAAGACAAATTCAATGTTAAAAATTAATTAAAAGATATACAAGTGTGTCATTTTAATTAAAATTATTGTATTTTATAGGAAAAAAACAAAAATCATAATAGGAGAGAGCACGAGGTTTTTCATTTAATATTTAAATATTAAATAAAAAATAATAAGTTTAATTAAAATAAGTGTTTATCATCTATCATTTAACATGACCACAAAAAATTTCCTACACACACAACATTTTGTGGGGCCCACAACAAAAAAAAAATTCGGGCACGTAAAACGAATCTCTATAACATTACACAATCACTTTTCCTACAACATAACTCTTATAAAACCCTTAAAATAACTATCATTTAAAAGGACAAATATAAAACCTTAATATATTTGTTATTCAAAATTCAAAATTTATATTTAATATACATAAAAGTTGAAGATTAAGATGATATGCTTATGAATCTTAATAATATATATATATATATATATATATATATATAATAATGTTATAAAGTAAAGAAAAAAAGGTCTACTAAATAAAGTAATTTTACTTCTACCATTAGAGGATCATAATTAATAATTACCCATGAAATAAAGTATTTATGATACTGACCAAAGGAGGAAGATAAAAGAGTGGACCAGATACTTGAGTAGGCCAATGGCCATCAGTAGCTTGCAATGCTGATAGGTAATGGGTGGCCCTTCTTAACGCCGCTGTTGTATTCTGGTAGGTAATCTCTCCGCTCTCTATCTTCGGACTACCTATTATTTGTTGGAAGTTCTTTTCTCTCAAAAACTGCAACCACCAAAATAAATTATCATTTTAACCGCTAAACATATTGCAAAATTGAAATTGAATACTTATATAAGGCCAATAGGCAATAATTATACAATATAAGGTCTTATTAACATGACAAATACAACAATATGATAGTGTTCTGGACGAACATTAATGGATATTCGGTATTATCTAGGTGTTCCATATGGAGTTTTCCCCCTTATATATATGCTATGTCAGACGGTTAACTAATAACTCTCCCAAATGAGAGTCAATCTAGTATTTTAATGATGAATTTGTTGCATAAATTCCGTATAAGTTGACACTTTGCTCGATAATTGAGCTAATTATTGTATATTTATGATTAAGTGCTTTGAGATGACTAAGTATGGAAAATAAGACAATATTCCTTGATATTGTGTAAGAAAAGATGACTTGTTGAGTGTCTGCCTTCACAGAAAAAATTGACGTAGGAATGCTATAGCAAAGAAGCTGACGAAGTGATGATATAGCAAGCGCTACAACATGACAGAGTGGACAAAGGGACGACCAGACTTTTGAAATTCAAAAGTTAGTTATTCTCCAACAAAACACCAGCAAGCAAGGGACGTTTCTGAAGTTTTAATCTTATCCCAAAATCACAAGGATCAAGGACGATATTCAAAGATTGAGTCTTATCCTAGAATCCCAAAGAACAATGACAACAACCTTGGCACAAGAAATCCAAGAAGATCAAGATCTTATCCAAATAAGTGCTAACAAACCCAAAACCCCAAGAAACAAGGACAACTGTTGGAATTCTAAGAAGAATAACAAACCCAACCTTGCTCACACTCACATTCGGTCAATAACAACATTGACACAAGAATTCTAAGAAGATCAAGATCTTATCCAAGAAAGTGACAATAGCCCAAGAATCTAGGGATACAATAAGGCTGTAGCAACAAGATTCATGGATTTTCACCCTTTGGGAGCTAATGTAAATAACTTATCTACATTCACTGTAAAAACATTAAAGCCATAAATCACTAGCTATATCAAAATAAAGCCATTTAAAATTACAAACTACTGAAAAATTCAAGTCTTCAAACTAAAATAGGTTTTCAAACTCATGAAGAGTTAAAATAGATTAATAAAAAATAAAAAGTAAAACAAAATAGTTTGCTATCAATAACATCTAAGATTTCAAGTCTATAAAACAACATGATTCCAAGTCATCATCTTTCAAAAACAATAAATATATAATACATTAGATCAGTTTGGATTGAATTGATTTTTACCAACTAAACCAAAATTCGATCCAATTCAAATATGCCATTTTTTCGGATTTTGGTTTTTTGGTTATCGATTTTCTGATTCGACCACCACGGTTTGAATCAGTTGATAAACACCCCTATCTAGCTAATTGAGATACAATTTAAAAAGCAAATAAAGAAAATAATGTATATAAAATTTAAAAAATTAAGAATGACATATATCATTTTAAAAATTGAATTATAAAATTTTATCTATAAAAATGGAGTATTTTATTAAATAGGAAAGTAAAGAATAAACAGATAAATAAAGAACTGATAAAGAGCTAATAGGTAAAATAAACAAATTTAATACATTTTTTCAACTAATCTTATTTTATAACTAATAAAAAAAAACTGAGAGTAAAGTATAAGCAAAAAAAAAAAAAATTGGATAAAAAATCGTAGAATTGGTAAAGAAAATATATAAAATTATTTTCAGACTCTGTTGTGTAAATATTCTAATTTTTTAATTAAACATAAAAAAATTTTATTACGCACAGACGAAATGATAATACGTACGTTGCTCGTACTAAAGAAAAAAACACAGAGAGGACGTGAATGTTACAGGAAAACGAAAAAAGAGACCTGAAATCGCCACAGAAGATCAGCACAGGCTTTGACACGGAAGCGATTGTTATAGAAATTTAGACGGGCAGCTTCAACCTGGGCTCGCTCCTCGTTGCTTCCTGCCTCAGGATCGAACTCCCATGTTTGCCTTCCCACGAAGTTGTTCGTCGAGAAGAGATATGGGTCATTTCCACCCTCTGCTATCTTCAACCTCCACATTTCCTTTTTCTTTTTTTCTTTTTCTTTTTCTTGTTGGTGTTTCTTTTAGCCAAAGATGATTGCCCTGTTTTATTTGGTAGATAGATCTCAGTCCTTATTCTTCAATTTATTGTGGTAATATAATGGATGCTCTTGAAGAATAAAATAAAGCATTAAAAAAATTCATCATCGAATCCCTTAAATTTTAGATTGAAGTGTCGCTTATCATAATATTAGAGTTTGAGTCACTACGAGATAATGAGTTTAAATTAACAGATAGATTTCGGTCCTTTTTAGTTTGGTAGATACGTGCGTAAGCACCCCGTTTTTCATGAGTCCACTATCGCTGCATGATTCTTACCCTGACTCACGAAACACGACGAATCTTTCTTTGAAAATAAATTCAAAACAAAGAAACGGGTGCATACATTGATCAACTTTACATGTATTAAAACATATAAAACACAAATACAGAACATTTATTAATCAGTTTCTCTACTCATTTCCGGTATCCATTCCAAGAAGAAAGCACAATTCATGCGTGACTTTATATCTTTTTTAGAAATTTGTATATATACGATATAACCCCACATTTTTTATAACAACATCAAAACAAGTTTCATTGATGGAGTGCTAGCACAAGAATGGTTTGTGGTGAGAGAAGAATTATTTTAAGGGGGTATCAAATAAGATTTTAAAAAATTATTTTTGAATTCAAAACGATTAATATTGAATTCGGGATTTTAAATAATTTAATAAAGTCAAATATTAATATATTATTCATTTAAGACAACTAAGATTTTAAATAAGAAATAATTTTTTTGGGGTATCCAAAAACTTGCTAATTTTAATATAATTTTTTATTAATGTAAATATTTTTGTGACATCTTAGTAATAAATATAAATGTTATATCCTGTTTACCAAAAAAAAAAAAAAATTAAATATTATATCCTGTCTCTTAGTCTGATCACAACCCATAGGATTTCTCTAACAACATAGTGTGTACCTTATATTGTTTTGAGTTCCAGTTTATGCAGTTATAGTACACTTGGATTTCAAGCACTGGCTTCAAAGTGATGGTTTTTGCATGATTTACCTTTCAGTTCATGTATTTGGATTATGTAATTGCTATAAGCATTTTACTTTGTGTGTTTGTTTGTTTTAATCATTGCATGCACTGTTTGGATCATAAGATATTGGTGGGGTGGAGTACTGTTATTGCCCTATGATTTTTTAACAAATTTATTAGGTTTGTACTAAATTTAATTTATTGAACTAAATTTATATTAAATCATATAATAACACAAGTAAATTTTTAAATAAAAAATTATATATTTATTTGGTATAAATATAAATAAATGAATTCGAACCTTAAAATAAAATGTTAACTATATATAAAAAGTTATTTTACATAACTATTATTATGTTATTCTTTCTTTCTACTTCTCCTTTTTTTTTTATTAATATCATTAGTCCACAATAAATTATATGAGTTACATATTATGTGCAACTTATAACATATTTCTTATTCATAATAGGGATTTGCATTCATCATGTAACATGACAATAAAAAATTTCCTACACACACAATATTTTGTGGGGTCCGCATCTTTTGAAGCAAAAAAAAAAAAAACTACGGCACGAAAAATAAATCTCTATAACATAACACAATCACTTTTTCTATAACATAACTTTTATAAAACCCTTCATAATGTTATTGAAGAAGAGTTTGTTAGAATTGGTCTTTTGATATTACTACATTCAACTTCAGTAAAATGTCATAATGTAATCTCTTAAAGTTTTGAGTTAAAATGTCGCTTATCATAATATTAGAGCTTCAGTAACTACGAGGTCATGAGTTTGATCCTCCTTGCCCCCACACATTCAGGTGAAATTAAGGGGAGTGTATTGGATTGGGATTTCAATGGATTATGTTTGGACAAAAAAATCCATTGGTATTCAATTAGGATTTTAATGGTTTGAAGAAAAGTCATGTGATATTCGATTAGGATTTTAAAAGATTATGTTAGAGCTCATCCAAATTCGTTGGTATTCAAAAATAATGAAAAAACAATGGAAAAATAATCTTGTGATATTCAAAAATATAATGATTTTAATGGATTTTTTATTGGTTTGGATTTCGTTAGACTTTTTAGTAAGAAATATAAATAGGATGTCTCTCTCACAATCTAACACTAACCCCTAGGATTTCTTGAGATTTCTCTATTGTAATGTTTTCTTCTTCCTTTGGCAGGTTGACCCGCTCGAAATCGGATTCCGTCATAGGAGCCTTGTCGAAACTCAAAAATAGCATATTTTTTAGCGATTTTCAAACCCACTTGGTCCAGGACCAAGGGTAATCCACCGACTCCGGTTCGGGGTTCCATTCAACGTACGGCAACCTACACAACCATGTACCATCATCAGTACACGTCAATTCTATTAAAACGCGAAAAACATCAAATTTTCACTCCCACTCTAGGTGGTTCGGCCAAACAAGGCATAAATCCAAAAAAAAAATTCTAAATTTTCTTTATCATTTTATTATACATCCTAAGGTTGCCAAAAGGCTAATTCAATTGTCGTTTTTCCGTTTTACGTCTTTTAAGCATCGTTTTGCTTAATATCTCACTCTAGATTCCTTTATGACCTTAAATACCATTTATTATTTTTCATTGATTCTAACACTTTCCAACCACCACACAACCCATCTAAACACCATTTAACACTAGAAACATCAACCAAACAATGCAAACAACTTCAATTCTCCAACACACTCAATAAGGCCGAATTGTCAACTTGAAATTTCCAAGGGATTCTCACTCAATTTTAATCATTCCACATCTCCTACAATACCATTATATCAACATATAATCATTCAACACTCACCAATAACATCTTATAATTTTTTTCAAAAATCCAAGTCATGACATCTCAAAATTCACTAAGTTAAAAATCCATATTTTTCACTTAAATTTTTCATGGCACTTCTAGCTTAAACACATCATTCTAAGACATTATCATCTAATACATATTTTCCATTTGAGCTCTCTAACATCACCAATCACAAAATCCCCCTTTAGGGTTCATGAAAATAAACTACAATCACTACTAGAAAATTCACAATCAATAAGGGACAAATTCCCTTGCAAAAATTGTCTGCAACGGAATTTGCGAGGGAACACCATCCCTCGCTAAGACCCTCGTCGCAAATAGATTTGCAATGGAAATTTGTCATATGACAATTCCCTCGCAAGTTGCTACGGAAAAGTTCCCTTGCAAAAAAGTAAATTTCCCTCGCAAACAACAGACCTATCTACAGTGTTTTTCCCTCGCAGATTGCGATGGAAATTTCGAGTATAATTTCCCTCGCAAAATTCCGTAGCAGAATTTGCAAGGGGTGTATTAAATTTCCGCTGCAAAATTTGCAAGGGAATATTTTTATTTTCCCTCGCAAAATGCTACGAATTTTGCAAGGGAACAATTTTATTTTCCCTCGCAAAATGCTATGAATTTTGCCAGGGAACATTTTGATTTTCCCTTACAAAATGCTACGAATTTTGCAAGGGAATTTTCAAAATTTCCGCCACAAATTCTGGAATTAAAATAAAAAATGTATTAAATTTTTTTAATTTTCCTGTAAACAACAAGGATTCCAAATGAACATAAATTGAGCAACAGAAATCCAAAAAAATACTGGATAAACAATTAAAATTAAATAATATATCAGCAAAAGTGAACAACAACCATCAAATCTACAAATAAAATGTCTCTAAAGTTCTAAACAAAATAAAACATACAAAAAATATATGATATATCTCTGAAGTCCTAAAAGAAGTAAAACATACAAACAACTAGTATGCCTCTAAAGTCCTAGCAAAGTCATCATCATCATCAGGGTCATCATCCGGCGCCGGTCCCTTCGACTTGTTGCAGTTGGCTTCCTTGTCCTGCATTAAAAATTGGAGTTGTTCCTGCATTTGTTTCATAATGTCAGCTTGCTGCTTCATAAATTCTGCTTGCTGAGTTACTTGCTCTTTCGTAGCATGCAATTCCTCCATCGTAGCATGCAATTGCTCCTGAATCTGGGAGTGGGACACCCTCATCCTTTTAAGCTCATCTGCAAATACATTATTATAAAAAAGTAAGTTAAATGTTTAAGATAAAATATTAATAGAATAAAGATTGAAAATATAAAATAATTAACTATGCATTGAGTTTACCTGCAGAAACACCATCAAAACTATTCCTTTCCCTATAATAATTTAACCCTTCATCCCACACATACACACACACACACACACACACACACACACACACTCTCTCTCCCCTAATTTCCTTTAACAAAAAGTAGTGTCTGTGTCTCCTTTGTAAAAACAACAGGGAGAGGTAGCTCCCTAGTAGATTGGGGACTCTTATAATTCACAAATAATGAAGCCAATTTCCTTGGCATTGCTACGGAAGCACTGCCTGCAGCACATAAGACCGTGCTTCCTAATCAATCCATGTGGGTTCCCACACACACGGCTGCAATAAGGGGAGAGCAGGAAACAACAATGAAAATTAGCAAAGTTCATCAGAATAATTAGACTGTAACAAGTACAAGCAACAAACTATACACCAAACACCCAACAACTTAATTTAAACCAATCATCCACATATTTTATGATATATATAAAATATAATAATAGACCAAAACTCGCATGTTCATTCAGTACTAATTATACAACAACAACCAAAGACTTCTCCACTAGATGGGGTTGGTTACATGGATCAATAGAAACTTCTTAGATAGCTTCAGTCAGTTAAAACTGAGTTGTAACTGCTAGGATCAGTCACATGATGAATCCTAATCCAAAATGAATCTAAAACATTAACTGAGTCAAACATAAAAGAATGCATGGAGATATACACAGATTTTAGTCTTGTTGTCACTGAAACAAAAAGACCAAGCAGAGAAGAGGATGCTGAACTCAAATTCAAAATCTCAATTTAATAATAAAACCGAAATAATCACTACAAGAACCCCCTGTTTAGGATCTGTAATTCCTAAAGGAACCATAAAAAGTAAAAATAAAAAGACTTTTCGATTTCAATGAATCAGTTATAAATGGAGCTTCATCCAATTCAATAACTGAAAAAACATAAATAGAACAGTACCTTTTGTGCGCAACGAGGAGCGAGTGATTTGGTTCCAAGAAACCAAGCAGCAGAAGATGAGAGAAAGAACGAGAAGAGAAAATTTTGTTGTTAGGGTTTAAGAGAGCGATACCTTAAACAAACTCAGAGCATGCCGTCTCCCAACTAGGTGACGACTTTGACCAAGAAGCTCTAGCCAAAAGCTTGAACAAGAATGGTGGTAGAACACGGATGGTGGTCATTTGAAATCTTGAACTCAATCAACAACGAAAAGCTTTGAAGACTAAGTTATGATTTCAGCGAGAAAGAAAGATGAAATGGAATGGGTTTGAGGAAGGGTAACGGGAAGAAATGCAAGGGGAAAAGGAGGGGACGAAGGAGGTGAAAAGTGACGAAGAGAGGGCAACGGGAAGAAATGCAAGGGGGGAAAGGAGGGAACGAAGGAGGTGAAAAGTGAAAGTGAAAATGAAAAGGGGAAGAGACAATTTTTTTAACCTAACTCTTTCATTGCGAGGGAAAAGTATAATATTTCCTTGCAAAACCGTACACAATTATAAGAGATTTAACACTGAATTTCAGAAAACCAAATGAAATAAAACCAAACAAAATAAAAATGCAAGGTGTCATATTCTGGGTTCTGATGGTTTTATCTTTTTTATATTATAAGAGAAAGAAATATAAAAAGTAAATTTAATGAATCTTATATAAATAATAATAAGTTATGCAATCATTGTTTTCATAGTTTTCATCTCATACGATAAAAAAATAAAACTTCACATGAGAAAATTCAAATTCGTTATTTTTTAAAACAATACGGTAATTTCTTTCTAAATCCAATTTCTATAAACTGCAACTGCATAACTAGGTTACAAATGTATTATGGTATAATTTTTTCTCAATATTAATTAAAATTTATTTTTGAAAATGATTAAGAATTTTAATTTTTTTTTAAAAATGATACATGTTATTAATAATTTTTAATTTACATTTAAAAAAAATAACCATGTATATATCTTTTCTTTTTTTGGTAAGTTGTATATATCTTTTCTAATCTTAAATAATTTAGGTTTTAATATAAGTTTTTATATTTTACCTGAATTAGTTATACATATTCTAAAAAACACTATATATATATATATATATATATATATATATATATGAGTGGCACTTTTCATTCGTTTGTACAGTGATGACGATAAGAGTGGATGGAGCATGTCTGTTTCAGACATTTCTCTCTGTTTGTCACTCACACTTATACAATTGCACGTGCTAAATCATGTTATTTAGCAGACTCCATACGATGTAAACAATCGAAGAATATGGAGAGATGAACACAATCTCCACGGTAACATTAAATAAATAATTCAACCAATAGTTGTACCAAAAACTGAAGAAGTATACATATATCTGTGTTTGCAATTGCACTAACCCCTATTGAGAGCTCCAATCGACAAACTGACCGTTAGATATGAAGTATAATGAGTGTAACCCTTGCTTAGAGTATTTCAGCACGATCCAACTGTGAACTTAAGCGGAAAAAAAAAACTTTCTCTCAAGATCGTTGCCTACAGTAGAATCATAGACACAAAACACCTTGGTTTGGAATTTCTGGTTATACTATCACTACATGCACTCAATGTCAGCCACAAAGGATACGACGACGCATTTAATGACTTTTTCTCATACGCATATTGCATATTTTTTATATAGTCTTCTCCTACCTGGCTATAATGACAAATTATTAATTTATGCCCTTTTAAATTTGATTTATGTTATTTTTGAATTTTGTGAGGGAATATACATCCCCCACAAATTGCGAGGGAATATACATCCCTCGCAAATTGTGAGGGAATATACATCCCTCGCAAATTGCGAGGAAATATTAATCCCTCGCAATTTGCGAGGAAAACAGCGAGGAAAATTGTGAAATTTCAGTTGCAATTTTCAGATCCTAGATTTTGCGAGGGAACTTCCGTCGCAAATTTTTTCCCTCGCTGTTTCCGTCACAGACTTATGATTCTTGCGAGGGATTACATTTCCCTTGCAAATTGCGACGGAATTGCGACCGAACTGCAAGGGATTTTGCGACGGCAACGTAGTAACGGAAATATTGCCTATTTTCCCTCCAAATGTTTTTCCCTTGCAAATTCCGTCGCAGTTTGCAAGGAAATTTTTCCCTCGCAAATTTCCCTTGCTATTCGTAACTTTTCCAGTAGTGAATCAAACCATGAAAATTGGGTGGAAATATACTCACAACCAAGGCTTGATGCTACCCCAAGACTTGTCCAAGCAATGGAAGATCACATGACTCCATGAACCTCAAGTTTCTACAAAAAAATGCAGCTGTAAATGGGCAATAACTCACCAAAGAGAGGGTTTCAAGGGAAACTAATTGGTGGAACGGGTTCGGATGATGATTTCCATCGAATTTCAAGACAAGAATCGATGGATTCGGTGGAGAAACGACCAAGTTATGATGAATTGAAAATCTTGCACAAAGATGGTGGTGGAGGGGCTATCATGCGTGAGGAAGAAGGAGGGAAGGAGAGAGAAAATGATAAATGGTGAGGGAGGGTGATGTGGCTTAAGTGGAATTGAGTGGGTGGGTCCCACGCCACATCACGCGATTTAAAATTCATCCAAACTTTCACTAAACATCCAAAAATTCACAACCTATTTAAAAACTCTAATTTTTAACATTAACCATTGTCCTTTAATTATACTTAATCAGATGAATCCGGAGTTTTCCGGTCGTTTGGAGAAAACACTGTTTTAAGCTGTTGCGTACACCGTTGGCACGCTTCCCCAAACTGACTTAATTCCATCAAATTTTATCAAAAATCATATTTCCTAGTTCCATAGACCATTTATAATCATATTTGAAACCTAGAGCTCAAAACTCAATCGGCACGTTTTACTGTGTAATCGTACCGCAATATTTTTTACTCGCTAAAAATATTATTCACTGATTTTTCTGAAACTTGCCTATCCACTCAATTTTTCGTTCTGAATCCATTTCCAGGGTTATTTTTTATCATCTGAGACCTTATACTCAAATTTTATCTTCCTAGGGTTGCGTGTTGGCTAATTACCGTTTTGCCTTTTCTTTGTATTTTGGCCTAATCTTTAGGATTTTCACTAATCCTTCACTTAAATACTCACTTAATATTTTAAAACTTAATTTAGAATTGTGAGGTGTTATAATTTGCACCTATGAGTTAAACATTAAATAGTAGTTGATTTCTTGACTATCTGATAACAAATGAGAAAGCATAAACGAAAGCAATAAGCAATTACAAATTGACAATGACACATCACATACTTTGCAATTATTAGTCCCACTGCAATTCATATCTAATTAATCCATAGAATCAAACACTGAATCGAACCCTAAATAACCTGAATCTAGAGTGGGAATGTTATGCTCTTACTCTGTTATCACCTCCCCATCTTCTTCTTCTTCTTGCTCGAAACATAGACAACTCCAAAGCTTTGATGCTTGGAGTTTAAGGGCAAGAAAATCTTAAGGGCTGATTTTCGATCAGACACATTTTGATTTGAAATTCAAGGAACCCTAACCGTTGACAGCAAAATCAATTTCAAAAATCGAGTTGTAGAGAAATTGATATACCAAAGAGTGAGGGTGGACATAGTGAAACAAAGAGAAAATAGAGAAGAAAGATTTAGAGAGAGAAGAGAGGATTGAATGGATGCACTACTAAAAAGTGCAAAAATTTCGACAGAAATTTTCGACGAAATACTTATTCCATCAAAGATTTTGACGGAAATAATATTCCGTGGAAACTTATCGACAAAAAATATTTTCCGTAGAAAATTTTCGAAGGAAAATGAGATTCCGTTGAATTTTTAAAAAAATAAATGAAAAAGAAAATAATATTTATAGATTTTTCGACGGAATTTCGATTCCAGGGAAAATATTCGACGGAAAAGGAATTCCGTCGAAACTATTCTTAAAAAATAAATGAAAAAGAAAATAATATTTATGGATTTGTCGATGGAATTTCGATTCCGTGAAAAATATTCGACAGAAAAGGAAATCCGTCGAATTTTTTTTTAAATAAATGAAAAAGAAAATAATATTTGTGGATTTTTCGACGGAATTTTGATTCCGTGAAAAATATTCGTCGGAAAAGGAATTCCGTCGAATTTTTTTTTAAAAATAAATGAAAAAAATAATATTTATGGATTTTTCGACGGAATTTCAATTTCATGGAAAATATTCGACGGAAAAGGAATTCCTTCGAAAACCCTTATAGAAAATAAATTAAAAAGAAAATAATATTTATGGATTTTTCGACGGAATTTCGATTCCGTGGAAAATATTCAACGGAAAAGGAATTCCGTCGAAAACTTTTTTTAAAATAAATGAAAAAGAAAATAATATTTATGGATTTTTCGACGAAATTTTGATTTTGTGGAAAATATTCGACGGAAAAGGAATTCCGTCGAAAACCCTTATAGAAAATAAATGAAAAAGAAAATAATATTTACGGATTTTTGACGAAATTTCGATTCCGTGGAAAATATTCGACGGAAAAGGAATTCCGTCGAAAACCCTTATAGAAAATAAATGAAAAAGAAAATAATATTTATGGATTTTTCGACGGAATTTCGATTCCGTGGAAAATATTCGACGGAAAATGAATTCCGTTGAATTTTTTTTTTAAATAAATGAAAAAGAAAATAATATTTATGGATTTTTCGACGAAATTCCGATTCCGTGGAATTTCCACGGAATCGGAATTCCGTCGAAAATCCTTATAGATAATAAATGAAAAAGAAAATAATATTTATGGATTTTTCGACGGAATTTCGATTCCGTGAAAAATATTTGATGGAAAAGAAATTCCGTCGAAAACCCTTATAGAAAAAAAAATGAAAAAGGAAATCATATTTCTGGATTTTTCGACGGAATTAGAAACTGATGAGACTGAAGAAGAAGAAGACCTAGTTCAAAATGAGGAATCAGAATGAAATGCCAAATATAATCAGTGATTAGAGAACTATGTAGGATAATGATAGTTTGTTTGTGGTCATATTTCTTGTGATATGTCAATGTAGTTGTAATTGTTGTAATATTTGGTACTATCAAATACTTATCTTTGGATGTATTGATAATTTTGATGACATATTATGGAGACTATAATGGTAAACTAATATTTGTTACATTTTCACAATTGATCAATTCTTATGGAGATTGTAATGGTAAATTGATATAACAATCACGAATGTTTCTTATTGCAGATGAAGACATTTGACAGTACACATGGTAGGCCCGGAGATAAGGATAGTACCTCTCTACGTACATATGGACGAGGGGCCATAACACGTCGAGGGCAGGACCACACATCATTCTCTTCACATCTGCAAACAACATCACTAGATGCACAATCACCACCATCGGCAGTCCCGGAGATGCCAGAGATGTTTGTACCTTTTACTGAAGTAGCAAATGAGGTTGGTTATCTGACTAATTATGCACATATTCAACATTTGTAATTCCAAAAAATTTGTGTTCAAATATGATTATTATGCAGTTTTTTGTCTTTATCTCTTGTCATTAATTACAGGATCACGCTCCGTCCCCACCGCAGGCTCCATATTATGGTCCACCTCCGCCTGTAATCCAGGATATTGTTCCACGATGGGGGGAGAAAGATCCCGTGGACAATGGTATATGGGTACGACCGACTGTCGATGGGAGCAAGTAAGTACAACAATTGTTAGTGGTAGTTGTGCTATTTTTTCAAAACATCTGTTGATAAAAATTTAAATGCATCGGTCAATATAATCAAATTACAATGTATTTCAGCTTTGAACCATGTGATGTAGTGCGCAAAATGTGGTGTATAATCAAGCGCAACTATGACGGTCCATGCCCTACATATAAGGCAGTTCCAACCAATGTTAAGGTGAACTGGCTCAACTCAACCAGTTCCAACCATATTAATATTTATGTATGATTCAAGGTTTTTAAAGTTAATGTTGGTATTTTTACTAACTCGTCTTGTTTCATCATTGTAGGAAAAATATAAATGCTTGCCGAAGGACCAATATCTTTTTGATAAAGCATACAAGACCAAAGCCACTGACATAATCAGAAATCACTTGAATCGGGAAAAGGCGATATGTCTTGGATCAGACAAAATGTTCTTGATGGTTTGAAGGTTCACTGGTCTAATGAAAAATAGAAGAAAATGGCTGAAGCAAATAAGAGGAACAGGTCCCAATTTGAGGGACCTTCACATTCTGGAGGTTCACTTCCATTTACTGAGCATGCAAGGCGGTTGGTAAGAATATTTACAATTTCATATGCATGTAGATTCATAAAATGGTAAGCTATTTCTTATACTTAGTGTATTATGTTCCGATTGTTTTATGTAAATATATCACGCAGCTCGCAGATGGGGTCACAGATTCGTCTGCCATAGATTGGGTCGTGTTCAAGCATACACACACATCTAAAGATGATCGTGACAGATGGTGCAATGACAAGGCAAAGGCAACAGCTGTGAGTAATATCTACTTTTACACCAAATGTTTACTTTTGAAAGCTGGTTAGTTTTAGTGCACCTGACTTTAACACATCAATACTTTCTATGTAAATTTTAGGATGGCTTTACGAGGCTTAGGGAAGAAAGAGACAGTCAAGTCACTCCAGGAGAGGATGGTAGCAGTGTTGCCTCGGATAATGATTTAATCTTGCAGGCAGTTGGGGGGGGTTAACCGTAAAGGACGGGTATACAGTTTAGGTACAATGGCAGGAGCATATAAGCAATCTCGACTCTCCAATAGGCTACCACTTAGAGTGTCCCAGCAAGAGCATGACAGGATGCGCACATTGATTATGCAGTTGTAGGGTACAATTGCACAACAAGAGGAGAGGGCTGCACAACAAGAGCAGAGGGTTGCACAAAATGGCTATGATGCAGAGGCGAATGCACAAAATGGAGAAGCTTTTGCGAAGGCTTCCTGAGGCTTTTTTAGATACTGAGGATGACGATGAGACTCAACCCCCGTCTCAGGACCCAGGTGATGAATATGATCATGCAGATCATCCACCAGTATGACTTTTGTATCTTTGTTGGATGTATATGACATGGACTATTGTACATAGACTCTTTCAATTAGTATATGATACGGACTTTTGTATATGTATGTCCCTTTTCTTTATCATATGTCTTGCACATTTATAGATATATGACTCTCTCTTTTTGGTGAAAATATATGACTCTTTTGATTAGTATATGACAGAGACTTTTGTATATGTATGTCCCTTTTCATTAGTATATGTCATGGACATTTATAGATATAGTCAATAAAGCACCGACACTTCAAAAACCCTGGCATGTCGTGTCCGACACTTCCCGACACTCTCGAACACTCCGACACTCCAACACGCATTATAGAAATTCAAAAAAAAGGTTCAAAGGTTGAGTTGGGTTGAGTTTTTAGTTCCAACTATTAGATTTGTTAGATTACGATTACCATTTTATTAAATTTAATATAAATATTTAGGATATCTTATGTTTCTTTGCAAAATTTATGAATAATATAAGTTTAGATTCTTTTTTTTGTTAAATTATTGAATATTAAATACAATATACACTATATAAATTAAAAATATTATTTAATATCAAAACGTGTCCTAACGTGTCGAAATCTAACATTTTTTAGAATTAACGTGTCGGAGTGTCATGTCGTATCGTGTCACGTGTCCCGTGTCGGTATCGGTGCTACATAGGATATAGTACTGTTTTGATTTGTATATGACAGGGACTTTTGTATATGTATGTCCCTTTTCATTAGCATATGTCTTGGATATTTATCGATATAGCACTCTTTTGATTAGTATATAATACAGACTTTTGTATATGTATGTCTATTTTGATTAGTATATGTGTTGGACATTTATACATGTAATTTGGATTAGTATATGACAGGGACTTTTGTTTATGTATGTGTCTTTTTGATTAGTATTTGTCTTGGACATTTATATATATAAGTCTCTTTTGATTTGTATATGTATGTCTCTTTTGAGTGGTGTATGTCTTGGACATTTTTACATGTATAAAACTCTTTCAATTAGTATATGCCAAAGACTTTTGTACACATAAATTTTATTAAGATCAACTAATTTTGATATGTTACTTTCATTATATTTGTTTATTAAGCGTGAAACATAAAATGATATTAATTTTGTAGAGAGAAAAATGGAAAAGCAATTTCGTCGAAAATTGAGACGAGATTTTTCGACGGAATTTCATTCATTTTCGGTTGAAAATTTTCGACGGAATTAGTTTTCCGTCGAAAATCATTACAACATTTTTCGACAGAATTTCATTCATTTTACGTCGAAAGTTTTCGACAAAATTTGTTTTCCGTCGAAAATCATTACAACATTTTTCGACGGAATTTCATTCATCTTCCATCGAAAGTTTTCGACAGAATTTGTTTTCCGTCGAAAATTGAGACAAGATTTTTCGACGGAAATTCATTAATTTTTCGTCGAAAATTTTCGACGGAATTTATTTTTCGTCGAAAATCATTACAAGATTTTTCGACGGAATTTAATTCATTTTCCGTCGAAAGTTTTCGATAGAATTTGCTTTCCGTCGAAAATTGAGACAAGAATTTTATACGGAATTTCATTCATTTTCAGTCGAAAATTTGAGACGGAATTTATTTTCCGTCAAAAACTGCGACAAGATTTTTCGACGAAATTTCATTTATTTTAGGTCGAAAAATTTCGACGGAATCGATAATTTCGTCGAAAATATTGTTACCCGCGAAGGTATATTCAACAGCTTCATTTCTGTCGAAAATATCATTTTTGATTGAATTTTAACCTTTTTCGACGGAATTTTTCCGTCGAAAAAAATCATTTTCTAGTAATGATGTGAGCAAAGAACAGATAGAAAATTAAGGGATAAAGTTTTAAAGAGAGAGAGAGACAAGAGAGGTTTGAATAAATATGATTGTAAAAAGGAATGGAAAAAGAAGAAAACGTTTTAGAGAGAAAGGGAAGACATGTGAAAAGATATTAGGACAGTGTGATGTTCCCCGAAAATGCCACAATGTACATATTTATTGGGGTTTTATTAACATCCAGAAAATATCCTCCACAAATTACACATTTTTTAGTGTCTATTAACCATAGTTCCCTTCCCATCGTGGGCCTACGGGTTGAGCCAACATTACCCACACTATTCAACATTACAGATATCCAAGCCCAAACCAACGAATCACTTAATTAAATGAGCTTGGTACCGCACCCCATATAAATCACTACTTAGCCCATTTTATTAAAAGAAAAATCTACAATTGATTGAAACCTATAATAATTATAAAAAATCCAAACATTCTCCTACTTTGGTAAAATCAATTGTAAAATTTGAATTAAAAAAAAAAGGTATTTGAAAATGACAAGCTAAGGACTAATTTTTATAACGAGGCCAAATTTTAAGAAAACACATTATCTAAGGTACGATATCTGAATATCACTCAATCCAACTAAAGCCAAACAACAATGAATCAGGCAATGATTACATCATTTATTGATATAAGACCTTCCATGGTCACAAATATTATTTGATTCCACCGATTAGTCATTAGTGTGGAGTGCAGCAAGAAAATAGCATGTCAAGGTGATCAAACAATAGCCAAACTATTATTTTCTTTGTCAGTCCTCAAATTTCTCTCAAATGTCTTAAAGCTAGAGAAATTTAATGGTTTATCAAAAACCATCATACAATCAAATATAATGTCAACACCACGGGCCGAGTAATTCAACCAACACCAAGTTTCATGGCATCATTATGTCTCGAACTCTAATATAGTGACAACCACAGACATGATGGTCTCAGTGACACTAAGTTCCAAAATTTTGCAATTGATATATACAAGCATATATACTCAAACATATAATAGCAAAAACCAATGCATTATCAATTGCTCTAATGAGAAGTACATTAGTGTCCTAAATAATAAAAAATTTGAATTCAAACTCCCGAGTACATCAAAGCAACTCACAACGCCAATGTTCTTCACATGCATTAAAAAAAGAACGGGCCTAAGTCCTTTAATTAGAAAGTCGGTCAATATGCTCAATAACTGAGTCATCCACAAAATAAATAAAATTCATAATCAATTAATAACTTAAGAATTTGATATTATTTCTCCATCACCAAAATAAAAATAAATAAAATCTAAGTTTTTCCAAAAATGATATAAAATTCAAAATCTTTCTTAAAGAGGCCTTAAAGAAAGTTCATTTAAGAATAAACTCATATCTTGACCTCAAAAAACTAAGCAAATATCTCTCATTGACTCCACAATAACTTTAAGATCGCACAAAAACAATTATTCTATCCCTCTTAAAAAAAATGTCAAGTATGTTCTTTACATTAACTATTTAATGGTGCTATGCCCTATCAAGATCGAAATGCATAAGGAAAAAATCTAAATATCATATCGATTCATTATAATTCAATCTCATCAACAATTCTATTATGGTATTGTTATCATTCATATCAAAAGTATATTCATTGGGAAAAAAGTTTCTGCAGATAAGTTATCTGCATTTATTTCCAAAATGACGTCGTTTTGGTATTGAAATCTTAAAAAATTATAAATATGAAAACTATTATAACCCTGAAATAAATTAAAATTATAAAAACACCATGATTTCCGTCCCAAAATGATGTCGTATTGGCTTACTGCAGATAACTTATATGCAGTAACTGCAGAAAAAGCGAACTCATATCTATTATATTAAAGCAATTATATTAATTATGAGTAATGAAATAATTAACACATTGTAAACTCTCCTTTTGGAAGAGTAACTAATGTACAATTATTCATATTATTTAAAATTTTATCTCAATGTAAATTTCAAAAATTGCGGGTACAATAACCCTCTCTAGGCATGTATCTGCAAACAATAATTTTTATCAATAAAAAACTCCGACAATTCACAAATAACGTTCCTAATAATCATGCCCAAATAATATGAAAAACCTTATAATGTGTTTTCAAAATTCTTATTGTATTTACTAAACTACAATTTATCCCACAAATTTCAAACCTCAATATCAACAACTACGTACCTTAGCTAACAAATAAAACTTAATTGATAGAGTACCTAATCTAAAATAAACTAGGGAGTAAGTACTAACATTATAATTACCATAAATGTATAATAATTTTTTCATTAATTAGAATTTGACATGAACATATATATTTATGTGTTAAGTGTTGGGCAAGTGGCTTCTTACACAGGACGCTTACGGAACACCTAGAGGGGGTGAATAGGTGTTCTAAACTTTTTCAAAAACTTTTTCTTAAATCCCTATATGCCCAAAATGATTTTTAACAATGCTAAGAATAATGTAGTAACAGAATGCGTACCTTAGCAATTTATAGAGTATAAACGCAGCAATGTGATTTTCTTAAACAAAACAGAAAATGATTAATTTCCAAATACCAGAAAACATTTTAGGTGCTACAGCAATTATAATAGAACCAGTAAGGTGCTACAGCACTCTAAAACAAGAATCAATGTAACTGTCAGTCTCTAAACAAAATATTCAGAAATTAAAACAGAGAGACAATGGACACACGATATATCCTGGTTCACACCCACTAATCCTAAGTAGGGTGCTACGTCCAGACTGAAGTAGCTGCAGATATTTTATTTATCACAAGTGTACCTGTTTTACAAACACGCGTCACACAAGCAATCAAACAAAATATCAAAAACCTTCCTAGTGCCTACACTGCTCCAAGCTCTGAGAATACTCTCAAGCCGAACCTACGGAGTTCACCAACTCCTCTCACACAAGACCTCCACTTTCCCTAGTGGATTCTTGAGGCTCCAGGCCTTGAGACACGCTCTCAAGCCAAGCACAAGGTTGTCAACCCACACGGTTGCACCCACACACCTAGGACAGATTTACAGCACACAACTACTCCACTTTAACAACCAATACAGAATTTTTCAGATTTATAACAGAAAATTTATCAACCTATTACAATGTCCTATCACACTTGATATATCAAATAAGACACAACAACAAGCTCCAAAAATGATATGATGTATGCAGAAAATTTAGAGCACAATTATATGTAAATTTTCAGCAATAAGGAACTTGTATTTATTTATATCAAGTATCTAAATGATGGATACTAAAAATTCTGATTTAAAAAGAAATTATCACACTATATCCAGAAAAATCAGAATTGTAATTTCTCTCAAAATTTCACAAAAAAAAATCAGAATTAATCTTCTAATATAGAACCACAAGAAAATCTGAATTAAACATAATATGCCTCAATGAAACCAAAAATTCAGATTTAACATGCTTAGCTAAAATTCTTCAAGATTTCAGAATATAGGGTTCAAATAGAAATATTAACCAAGAATATGAGTAGATTAGAGTTTACCACAATGAAGCCCTAAAAGATGATATGAGTTGTTCTCACAAGAATTCCAAATATTCAGTGTATTTCAGATATCAAGAGATCTAGCATATTCTTGAATTGCAATCTGGATCTGAGAAGATTTTCTTCTCTTGAAAATTTTTTGCTTCCTAAACTCTTCTTGACAATGTCGATGAACAGAGAGAAACATCAAGAAGCAGAGGCACGGCACAGAGAGAGATTGTAGACAATGAGCTTCGCTCATAAAGATGAAGACTTTTGTTCGATTCTCTCTGTAAATCTCTTCAAGCGGTGAAGAATAGAAAGAGAACGAAAATACAGGAAGCTTTATCTGATGAAGACCAAGAAGTTGATAAAGTGATGCTTTCTTTTCTTTTAGTCAAAAAAAAATTTTTTTTATATTTTTCTTGGTAAAGTGATGCTTTCCTTTTTATATTGTTTTCAAAATAACAACAAACAAAAAACTAATCCTCCCACGTGATGCCTTTTCAATTGGTAACGCTTTTGATAAATTGTAAGCATAATTTTTATTTTATTTTATATATATATATATATATGTAGTCTTCCAAAGGCCCACGTGAACATATGCTGTTAACTTTTGATTTTTCCTTTTATATTATATTACTTTTTGGCTTTTATTAAAACATATTTTTAACAAAATCAAAATGATTATTATTTATTATGAAATTAGCATGATATGCATTGGAGCTTGGAATCATGTTTAGTGATATATCTAATGTGTTACAAAAAAAATCGAAAAATTATCTAACCCGAAACTTTAGCATCTTCAAATGAGTTCTTCATGCTTTGACATCATCAAAACTATTTAGGCATAACCTTGTAGACTATAGGAGGTCCTTCAATCTCCCCCTTTTTGATGATGGCAATATATACTCAAATTGAATCAATAAAATGGTTAGTTGCAAAGGTTAGATAACATGTAATATATCAACTTTAAAATTTCTTTAAGATTTCTTTAAGCTCCCCCTTTCAATATGCATAAGCTCAATTTGACATTCATTTATCTTATTTTCTCCCCCTTTGACATTATCAAAAATAATAGTAGCATAAGATAAAACCAAAGCATATGAAAAAATGGCATGAATGTGCATGTATTAAGAAGACGGATCAAATAAGCCTAATTCCATACGCAATCTTTCATAGGTATCTCTAGGTAATGGCTTTGTAAAAATATCCGCTAATTGTTTAGTTGTATCAACAAAATTAATTTCAACATCTCTTTTACTAACATGATCACGAATGAAGTGGTGACGAATATCAATATGTTTAGTGCGTGAATGCTGAATGGGATTCTTAGTTAGGTTAATAGCACTTGTGTTATCACACAAGATGGGAATAGTCTCAAGTTTCAGACCATAGTCCAGAAGTTGTTGCTTCATCCAAAGAACTTGGGCAACACAACTACCTGCAGCTATATACTCTGCTTCCGCAGTGGATAGAGCTACACTGGCTTGCTTCTTACTATGCCAAGAAACTAAAGCGTTTCCAAACAAATGACATGTGCCACTCGTGCTCTTCCTATCCAACTTACATCCAGCAAAGTCGGCATCGGAATACCCAACTAAGCTTGGTGGAAATCCCTTAGGATACCACAATCCCATTTGACTAGAACCCACCAAATAACGAAAAATTCTTTTAACAGCAGCTAAGTGGGACTCTCTAGGATTAGATTGATATCGTGCACACATGCATACAGCAAACATAATATCAGGTCTAGAGGCGGTCAAATATAACAGTGATCCAATCATACCTCTATACCTTGTAGAATCTACTGATTTTCCTTGCTCATCTTTATGAAGTGTACATGAGGAGCTCATGGGTGTGTCAATATGCTTTGCCGAGTCCATCCCAAATGTCTTTAGGAGGTCCTTGCAATACTTTGTTTGATGAATGTAAGTGCCATTTATTTCTTGTTTGATTTGGAGCAAGAAAGAATGTCAATTCTCCCATCATACTCATCTTAAACTCACCCTGCATAATCTTAGAAAATTCTTCACATAGAGAGTCATCAGTAGAACCAAAAATAATGTCATCTACATAAATTTGTACTAATAGTGTGTGATCATGCTTTTTCTTTATAAAGAGTGTAGTGTCAACTTTACCACGAATAAATGCATGTTCAAGCAAAAATTTACTTAGCCTATCATACCATGCCCTGGGTGCTTGTTTTAAACCATATAATGCTTTCTTTAACCTATAGACATGATCAGGCTTTTCACAATTTTCAAATCCAGGAGGTTGCTTAACATACACTTCTTCATTAATATAGCCATTAAGAAATGCACTTTTAACATCCATTTGATACAACACAAAATCATGCACACATGCATATGCAAGCAATAGCCTAATAGCTTCTAGCCTAGCTACAGGTGCATATGTTTCATCATAATCAATGCCTTCTTCCTGACTATAACCCTGTGCCACTAATCTAGCTTTATTTCTAACAATTATTCCATTTTCATCCAACTTATTTCTAAACACCCATTTTGTTCCAATTACTTGTTGGTGCTTAGGTTTAGGAACTAATTCCCATACACAATTTCTTTCAAATTGATTTAATTCATCATGCATAGCATTAATCCAAAATTCATCATTTAATGCATCATGAATATTACTAGGTTCAATTTGAGACACAAAGGCACAATTATTACATAAATTTCTCAAAGAACGTCTAGTAGTTAAGCCTTGTCTAACATCACCTAGTACTTGGTCAAGTGGATGATTTAATGCTACTCTTCTACTTGGTCGTAGGGGTTCTTCTTCAATTTGAGGAGCTATTGATTGTTCAGGTTGTGCTTGAGCTTCCTCTTGGTCATTTAATGAAATCTTTTCAAATTCACCTGCAATTTCATCTTCAACACTTGCCCTTCGCGGCACATTAGCAGGATCATAGTATTCATCAAATGTAACATGTACTGACTCTTCAACAATCATAGTTCTTTTATTAAACACTCTATATGATTTACTAGATAAGGAATAACCAAGGAAAATACCCTCATCGGATTTGGAATCAAACTTACCTAGGTTGTCTTTTCCATTATTCAATACAAAGCATTTACAACCAAAGGCACGAAAGTGTGAAACATTGGGTTTCCTTCCTTTATAGAGTTCATAGGGGGTTTTATTTAGAATTTTTCTAAAAAGGATACGGTTCGAAACATAGCAAGCAGTGCTAACTGCATCTGCCCAAAAGTGTTTGGGAACATTGCTATCATGGAGCATTGTCCTTGCTAGTTCCTCTAATGTCCTATTTTTCCTTTCCACAACCCCATTTTGTTGTGGGGTCCTAGGAGCAGAAAAATTATGACTTATACCGTTGTTTTCACAAAATTTTTCAAAATCATGATTTTCAAATTCCCCACCATGATCACTCCTAATGGAAACAATATTCACACTTTTCTCATTCATAAGGACTTTTGCTAATTTTTCAAAAGAATTGAAAGCATCACTTTTATGTTTCAAAAATAAAGTCCATGTGAATCGAGAGTAATCATCCACAATCACAAATGCATAGTAATTTCCACCATAGCTTTTAGTTCTAGTGGGACCAAAAAGATCCATGTGCAAAAGTTGCAAGGGACGTGTGATAGTAACCACATTTTTACTTTTAAAAGTGGTTTTCACTTGCTTCCCTTTTGTACATGCATCACACAATCTATCCTTTTTGAACTTAAGCTTAGGAAGACCTATTACTAGGTCTTTGGCTATTACCTTATTTAGTTGACTCATGTTAATATGTCCTACTCGTCTATGCCATAACCATGCATCATTATCTTTAGAGACTAAACATTTAGGTTCAAGTGAAGAAATACTATCAAGGTCAATCATATAAATGTTATCACATCTATGTCCAATGAGTCTAACATTTTTATCATCCTTAGATTCAACTATGCATGTGGAAGTATTAAATTTTATATCAAAGCCTTTATCACATAATTGACTAATGCTAAGGAGATTATGTTTCAACCCATCAACATACAACACATTCTCAATTAATATAGTTGAAGAGTTACCTACATTACCATAGCCAATAATTTTTCCTTTGTTGTTGTCACCATAGGAGACATTCCCGTGTTCCCGTTTATGAAGTGTTGAGAACTTTGAAAGATCTCCGGTCATGTGTCTTGAGCAACCGCTATCCAAATACCATTTAGTACTTTTTGCTCTAAAACAAACCTACAACACAAGAAAAAATAATATGATCTATTGGTACCCTTTGTTCTTTTGGGTCCTTACATGTTAGTATTGATACATACTCTAAAGCAAAATATTTATACTAAGCATGTGCACCAAAAGATAGTTCAAAACAGTCCATACATGCTTCTTTTATATCAAATTGTGACTAGATATCATGTGCAAAAAAAAATATAACAATAAAACAGTCCATGGCACATGATACATACATATTCACTAAGTCTTCTTAGGAAGATATGTCATGTTCTTTACCTTGGGGCTAAAGAACATGCTAGATGTGTTAGGATGAGGTCCATAAGATGTTGAAGCAATGTTGCTCACATTTATAGTCCTCTTAGGAACCCACTTAAGATTAGTTCCTTTTAGGCCATATTTCTTAATATTGCATTGATATACAAGATGACCACTCATGCAACAATATGTACATTTCTTAAATGGTAGCTTAGACATGAACCTAGGAGGATATTGGTTTGTCTTTCTTGGTTGAGCAAAGGGAGGTTTTTGAAAACCAAGTCCATATTTAGTAGATTCAACCCTTTGTCTACCAAGGAGGACATTCAAGTTGTCTCTCCCACTAGTCATTCTATCAACCATTACCTTCAAACTATCCACTTCATTAGATAATTCAACACATTTAGTACATGAAATAGTGGAAGGGGGGTTCACATCATCACATGATCCAACAAGACAATTCATGAAAAGATTTTCATTTTTAAGATCCTCATTGTCTTTCACTAGATCATTTACTATGGTTGTTAAACTATCAACATTGTTTTGCAAGTTATTTTTCTCCTTTTTAATTTTCTCAACCTTAGAGGTTAGTTTTTCATTTTCAACTTGCAAACATTTATAAGCATATAATAGATCATCATAAGATGGACCAATCATAGAAGAAGTATCACATGAACTAGTGTCACACATAGAGTTAGAATTATTACATGAACTACTATCACATAAAGAGTTAGAAGAGTGACAAGAGTATACCTCAGTATGTTCATCCTCTTGATTTGCCATTAAGCACAAGTTTGCCTTTTCACTACTTGAGGAGCTTGATGAACTTGATGAATCATCCGAGAATGCCATGTACGCCTTCTTTTTCTTTTTACCTTTACCTTTCTTGAACTTGCCGTTGTCATATTTATTCTTTTTGTTCGGGCAGTCCTTTTGGAAGTGGCCTTCTTTTCCACACTCATAACAAGCATTGTTTGAGTTTGCATTGCTTGAATTGTTGTCTTTTCTTCTTTGGCCAGCATCTCTTCTTCTTCTTTTGTTGAACTTCTTGTTGAAGAATTTGGTGAATGACTTGTTAAATTTTTTAACAAACATTGTCATTTCGTCGTCTTCACCGGTGGTTGAATCACTTGATGATGTATCAGTACTTTCCTTACTTTCCTTTGAATGAGATGATGATACCTTGAGAGCTAAACCCTTTTGTTTCTTCTTGTTAAGCTCACGGTTAGCCCTTCTGTTTAACTCCAACTCGTATTCTTGAAGCTTTCCAAATAAGGTAGCTATTGACATTGTGGAGAGGTCTTTAGCTTCATAGATTGCCGAAGTCTTAGCATCCCATTCCTTAGTAAGACATCTCAGAATTTTGTTAACTAACAGTTCATCATCATGGAAAATATTTAAAGCATTCATTGAAGTAACTATATGCATAAAACGTTTTTGCATGTCAAATATGGATTCACCTTCATGCATCTCAAAGAGCTCAAACTCTCTAGATAATGCATTTTGTTTAGAACGCTTTACTTCACTAGTACCTTCATGAGTTGTTTCTAAAATAAGCCACATCTCACGTGCGGTCTTACATGAAGATACTCGGTAGTATTCGTCCTTACCAAGTGCATTAACTATTAAGTTCTTTGCTTTTGAGTTGTATTGGGCACTCTCTAATTCTGCTCTAGTAAACTCTGTGTATTTTTTAAGCACATTTTTACCATTGTCATCTAGTATAGTTGGAGGTTGATATCCTTCCTCTACACTATACCAAATTTTAAGATCTACTGACTCCAGGAAAATTTGCATCCGAGTTTTCCAATAAGGATAATCAATCCCATTGAAAAATGGAGGACGGTTGGTGGAACCACCCTCAAGAGGAATATCCTGATGGAAAGAAGCCATAGGATCTTTAACTCTTTGGCGGATAGCCAATCACTCAGAGCACGTAGCTCTGATACCACTTGTTGGGCAAGTGGCTTCTTACACAGGACGCTTACGGAACACCTAGAGGGGGGGTGAATAGGTGTTCTAAACTTTTTCAAAAACTTTTTCTTAAATCCCTATATGCCCAAAATGATTTTTAACAATGCTAAGAATAATGTAGTAACAGAATGCGTACCTTAGCAATTTATAGAGTATAAACGCAGCAATGTAATTTTCTTAAACAAAACAGAAAATGATTAATTTCCAAATACCAGAAAACATTTTAGGTGCTACAGCAATTATAATAGAACCAGTAAGGTGCTACAGCACTCTAAAACAAGAATCAATGTAACTGTCAGTCTCTAAACAAAATATTCAGAAATTAAAACAGAGAGACAATGGACACACGATATATCCTGGTTCACACCCACTAATCCTAAGTAGGGTGCTACGTCCAGACTGAAGTAGCTGCAGATATTTTATTTATCACAAGTGTACCTGTTTTACAAACACGCGTCACACAAGCAATCAAACAAAATATCAAAAACCTTCCTAGTGCCTACACTGCTCCAAGCTCTGAGAATACTCTCAAGCCGAACCTACGGAGTTCACCAACTCCTCTCACACAAGACCTCCACTTTCCCTAGTGGATTCTTGAGGCTCCAGGCCTTGAGACACGCTCTCAAGCCAAGCACAAGGTTGTCAACCCACACGGTTGCACCCACACACCTAGGACAGATTTACAGCACACAACTACTCCACTTTAACAACCAATACAGAATTTTTCAGATTTATAACAGAAAATTTATCAACCTATTACAATGTCCTATCACACTTGATATATCAAATAAGACACAACAACAAGCTCCAAAAATGATATGATGTATGCAGAAAATTTAGAGCACAATTATATGTAAATTTTCAGCAATAAGGAACTTGTATTTATTTATATCAAGTATCTAAATGATGGATACTAAAAATTCTGATTTAAAAAGAAATTATCACACTATATCCAGAAAAATCAGAATTGTAATTTCTCTCAAAATTTCACAAAAAAAAATCAGAATTAATCTTCTAATATAGAACCACAAGAAAATCTGAATTAGACATAATATGCCTCAATGAAACCAAAAATTCAGATTTAACATGCTTAGCTAAAATTCTTCAAGATTTCAGAATATAGGGTTCAAATAGAAATATTAACCAAGAATATGAGTAGATTAGAGTTTACCACAATGAAGCCCTAAAAGATGATATGAGTTGTTCTCACAAGAATTCCAAATATTCAGTGTATTTCAGATATCAAGAGATCTAGCATATTCTTGAATTGCAATCTGGATCTGAGAAGATTTTCTTCTCTTGAAAATTTTTTGCTTCCTAAACTCTTCTTGACAATGTCGATGAACAGAGAGAAACATCAAGAAGCAGAGGCACGGCACAGAGAGAGATTGTAGACAATGAGCTTCGCTCATAAAGATGAAGACTTTTGTTCGATTCTCTCTGTAAATCTCTTCAAGCGGTGAAGAATAGAAAGAGAACGAAAATACAGGAAGCTTTATCTGATGAAGACCAAGAAGTTGATAAAGTGATGCTTTCTTTTCTTTTAGTCAAAAAAATAAATTTTTTATATTTTTCTTGGTAAAGTGATGCTTTCCTTTTTATATTGTTTTCAAAATAACAACAAACAAAAAACTAATCCTCCCACGTGATGCCTTTTCAATTGGTAACGCTTTTGATAAATTGTAAGCATAATTTTTATTTTATTTTATTATATATATATATATGTAGTCTTCCAAAGGCCCACGTGAACATATGCTGTTAACTTTTGATTTTTCCTTTTATATTATATTACTTTTTGGCTTTTATTAAAACATATTTTTAACAAAATCAAAATGATTATTATTTATTATGAAATTAGCATGATATGCCTTGGAGCTTGGAATCATGTTTAGTGATATATCTAATGTGTTACAAAAAAATCTAAAAATTATCTAACCCGAAACTTTAGCATCTTCAAATGAGTTCTTCATGCTTTGGCATCATCAAAACTATTTAGGCATAACCTTGTAGACTATAGGAGGTCCTTCATTAAGAAATTAAAATAAGTATTTTAAGAACGCTGAACATGAAATTAGCAAAACACACTTACAAATTGATTCAAAGAAAAAATAGAATAATACAATAGTAATGCATCTGCAGAAACTATAGGGCAAGATACAACTTTAATTAAAGCAAAATATCATAATGAGATAAACATAATAGTGCATTCCCCTTTAGGTAAAATGCACTAACCAAAATTTACCAAGGTCAAAACCTTGAATGGGTTAATCAATGAGTCAACAGATTGTCATATAAAAGTCAGCATAATAATATATTTTCATTAGGTAGAATACACAAACCAAAGTCTAAACCAATATCACTTAACTAAATGAGCTTTACACTACATCCCCATGTATATAATGACTTATCTCATTTTTTTATTAAAACAAGAAAAATATTGTTGATTTTAACCCACCGTAATTACAAAAATTTCTAATAGTATAAACTAAGGGTTTTATTATTCTCATTTAACATGAGAATTGAAATCTTCCTACACACCCTTTGATTTCCGTGCTAATGTGGGTCCTACACATAATTTTTTCTAACATATGGGTCCCACATACTTTTTATCTCTACAGCATGAGATTTCAATTCTCATGTTACATGAGAATTATAAAACCCATAAACTAAACTACCATTCAAGGCAATTCCATATGTTTGCGATATTCAGCTAGAGCCCACATTGGAAAAATATTTCGATATATTGCAAAATGGATAAGGCAATTCCTCAAGAATACGCCTGTGCATTCCTGCCATAAATTAATTAAAGAAATAATTAATAACTAACAAGCATCTCATGTATTGTACGGATATTTGTTATTTCGGATAAAAATAAAACTATGAATTTAAAAAATATTTAAAAGAAAAAATTAAAATTAAATATGAGATATATACAATCAATTCATGTAAAACTTTAAAAATATGTTATCAAAGAAAAACTTTAAAAATATAGATCAAAAGAGATGAAATATGTAAATTTTAAATTTTTTGAATATGCATAATTAATTCAAAGAATTTGAATTTACTTTTTAAAAAATAAATTAAGAATAACTTCTGTATACTAAAAGATTTAACTATCCTTAAAAAGGATCAGCTCTGATTTAATGCATAAAGATGGATATATAAATAAATTGTATTCTTTTAATAAATTTAAGATTAAAATTTGAACGTACCATATGACTTCGGGCTTTTTGATTTTTAGGATTATGTAAAAAAAATTATTAAAAGTAAGTAAAGATTAATGTTTGTTATTCTGCACGAAGACCAGTGGCAGAGCCGCTTAAGGGCAGGGTGGTGTCTGATTCCAGGCTAAATTTTTATACATTTTATTTATTATATATAATTATATAATTAATTATAATTTGATCAGGATTAAAATTATAATTTGGCTCGGGCTAAAATTGTAGTTTGACCCTGTCTAGAAATTAAAATATAAATCATAAGGATTGTTGTAATGTTTTGGAATTTGGGTTGGCTATGTATTTAATTCTTACTGGTATTAAAAATTTAAGATATATTTAATAAAATTAAAAAATATGTAATACAAATATTTAATAAAATATTATAACTCTCTCGATTTAGGTTTCTTCTTCTCGTGGGCTGTTTTTTTGCTACCTCTTGCCCTATTTTAAGGTCAGATTCTCTCTCTATAAATATCAATTCATGCTAGATGTGTTGTTAATTAAGCTTTGCTTAATTAGTATTTTTCCTTTTTTATATCTTAAACCTTTTCTAACTTCGGCTTTTCCACAATTTTTTTTCCAATTTATAATTACAAGGCTCTCTTAGTTTGTGTTATGGACCAAGACTTTCACGAGGACCCTATTTGGGAATCATGACAATGTGCTCTGGTTTGTCTTTGGTATTTGTTTCGTTCAAAGCTGTTTACAACTTTACATCTTTAGCCATCAAAGTGGGTATGTTGGAGCCTCTGAAATAGCTCTGTTCGTGTGTTCTTGTGCGTTGCAGATAAAGACAAAAGCTTTTTAATGTTATTTGATACTATTTAGTAAATAATATAGATCAGTATGATAGAATTTATAATAAATTTTTTTCCTAATAAATTTATGTAAAATGATAAATACTTTGATATGTAATTTTTTTTTGCCCAAGCGAAAGTTGGAACCTAGCTCCGCCACCGGTGAAAACATACGTAAAAAAGAAGCCTTACTAAAATGACATAAGTGATGGAGCCGTAAGTGGTAAAATATGTCATGACTCATAAGTTGATTCGTGATACCATATGCCAAAGTACATGTCTTATCGACTTGTGAGATAAAACAAAAATAGATCATGTCTAGGTTTGGAAAAATAATATAAATTATTATTGTGTCGTATCTCGGGTTGACTCGTGTGACCTGCATATCAACCACTTATTTTTTATTCAAACGAATACAAAATAAAAGTATTTGAATTTTAAAATTGGATAAAAAATATATTTAAAATTGATAAAAAGAATTTATTTTCTTTCCAATTTGGCAATTTCAAATAAATTTGATGTCTATTTAAAAATTAATATATAATAAATAAATAAGATAAGAGAAATAAAAATAGGATTTACAAATTAGATACAAAGTAAATTTAAACAAAAAATGCTTATTTTATTTTCTAGTCAATCTCAAATATATTTGATATCTATTTAAATATCAATACGAATATTATTAAATTAAATTAAATTTATTTTGTAATCAGTCCAATTGATTTGAGTATTTATATTCGTATTACATTATATTGTGATTTATGTAATGTGATACATATGTTATGAATATTTTCATTCAATTATATATTTTTTATTTTAAATTCAAATTTTAAAGTATATGTAATTTTACTCATCACAAATAATCCTCGCTCCGCCATTAAATGACATCAAAGGGTAGACCGATACCTGTTGTGGCCAATCACCATCTTCCAGTTGAGAATTGATTAGTAACTTTGCTGCATGATGAAGAGGAATTGGGTCTCTCTTATCCTGCATAGAAATTAGAAGAAAAAATTATTTAACACTTTTTTTGAATTATGATTAAGAAAGTGAATTAGATCGGTCAATCGCAGAGGCGAAAAGTGAATTGCAATTTGCAAGAAATAAAAAGTAGACCTGTCCAGAATGAATGAGAGCCATAATAGCCCATGCAGTTTGTACAACATTTGAACGATTTCCTTCAAGGGGTATGTATATCTGCATCATCCAATTCATCAATTAAGCCATTCATAAAGGGTAGTTAATTTATAAATCATTCAATAAATCTATCTATATACCTTTTTTGGGCATGATAGATGGCTCTCCCCCCAACCACCATCCTCTCTCTGTGTTGCGAGAAGAAACTCAACTGCTTTTCGAATTGCAGTGCAATTGGAGTAAGTCTTGCCACATGCTGCAAGCCCAGCAACAGCAAGGTATGTGCCATAAATGAAGCAAACTCCCCATTTACCATACCATGAACCATCAGTTGTTTGGGTATCCTCAATGAATCGAACTGCATTAATAATGGAATTCTCTATTTCTTTCTTCCTATGCTCCGGATATAGTTTCTTAAACAAAACAAGAGCCTCAATTACCGATGCAGTACATTCAGCATATTCATGCTCAACTACCATGTCCTCAAAAAATTCTGTGGGATTGAGCAGCTGAAATGGTTGACATCGCAGATTAATTAATTAATAGCTAGTTACCGTTCTTGAAATAAATAAACAAATTGCATTCTTATTAGTTGAGATGAATGACTGAGATTAAAATTGAAGTGTGTATGTATATATATATATATATATATATATATATATATATATATATATATATATATATATATATATATATATATATATTATGACACTAATGTTAAATTTGAAATTTGACATCTCATCTGAGAGCCATTAGATCAAAAAAGATCTTTGACTCTGATTTGTAAGCATGTGATATCATTGATCTTTTTTTATCTAACGATTATCAGATGAGGTGTCAAACTTTAAATTTGACACTGGTATCAAAGGATCCTACCTCATATATATATATATATATATATATATATATATATATATATATATATATATATATATATATATATATATATGGAGTAGATTATGTAATATATTTGTGTGTGTGCATGGATTCTCGAGGTTTAAGAATATATAGTGAACTAAATCACAATGTGAAGTACGGATTTGTTTCCCAAATGGGTAAAGTGTGTGGATATGAAGAAGATAAAAGAGGCAGCGATATAGACCAAAACTCTAAGATATCTCCGTTAGCCTCAAATATGTTGAGGGTGCACAAGGGAGATGGTGTGTAAGGGCTACGATTTATGACTGTGGAGAAAGTTCAGCACAACAATGGCAATGGAGAGTAGAATCGAGAAGATGAAGAATAAAAGAGTTAAGAACTCTTTATATACGAAATTAGAGATTCCTTCTCAATGTGCAAGCCATGAGTAATAATCGTTTCCAACCCTGTAGACCCCACTAGGTGTGAGGCAGCATGACCCATGATGTGTAAAGGGTCATGTGTGCAAGGGAAATATGAGGGGGGCCACGTGTTCCATGTACTGAATGGTGATGGGCCCTATTGGCAGAATAGGATTTGGCCAGATAGGTCCATCCGCGGACCAGAACAGAAGCCCCCTAGTTTGGTGGTTTACTAAGTCAAAGTACCAAGGTGTTAGGAGTTTGTTCCAATCATCGGATTATCGCGTTGATATTTGGAGGATATAATTTTTTCCTTAAGTTACTCCGGTTGGATTGAATAAGTTGTCTACGAAGCTCCCCAGCTTGGTTTTTCGAGAAAGTCCCTTCATTTTTTTGCTCCAGTTGTAAGCTATTACATCATGGCCACATGGCATTGTGTGGTTGATTTGTACTTCATCATCGGCTATGTTGCAATGATGAGTTGCGTACGACGGTTATAATAGCTTTTTGGCCTATTGGGAAAAGTCTTCTATGCCCCTACGTGTTTTTACAATTTTATCCTCCTTTTTGGCAGATCCATCTCTAAGTCCATCTTGGATTTTGGGTCTTTTTCTCCTCTCATGCCCATTGAGCTTCAAAGCGTGAGTTGGTCAGTCATCAACCACTTCAGTTATTTTAAAGTTTAAACCTTTGTGTCTTTCTTCTTCCTTTCGCGATTCTCTTCTCTGTTATATCCTTCAATCTGCACAGGTTCTTGAGGTTCGGAGCTTTCGCCTTTTCGCACTTTGTTTTTCTTGGCTTAATGTTTCCGTTTTGCCTCCTTGTTCTTTTCATAGGGGCTCATTGTTTTCCTCTAGTGTTATTTGGCCTCTGCGTCTAAGTCTGCAACTCTCATTGATCTAAGTTTCAAACTTTATCTCTAGGTGTTGCTTTTGTCCAACATTTTTTTCTTTTGCTATTATTTTCTCATTTTGATTTGGTTTGAGATGGTAGTCCTCCGAAAAGGTTTTATCTTTTTGGGTTGTTATTTGTCTTTATTGTGTCATCTGAGAGTATGAGTGAAAGAGGTAGGTCTTCTAAGCATATTTCCTCGATGTATTATCACGATGAATCTCGCCATCACAACCCACTGAGACACAGGCATCAAGGGGGTTTTAGGAGACACTTCCATCAATCTACTCACCATAGTGATTCAGGAACAAAAAGGGTAGCGAATTTCAACAATTTTGACACATGGAACTTTTTGGTTCTGACGTGGCATATTTCGCTACACTGTGTAGCGAATTACTTGCATGCATAATTCGCTACACAGTGTAGCGAATTATGCCGCGTGACATTTTGGCAAAATTTATTGTTGGCATAGCAGTCTGGTAATTTTTTTGTCCAAACGTGGCACTTTGGTCACTGTCCCCAAGGATTGGTATGTTAGCCCTACTGGAAAAGAAAATCGTATCCGCAACGGTCGTGATCCAACCAGTAGCCAGCCAAACTTCCTTTATATATATGGGTTTTTTTTGTTGATTGTGGAGTTAAGTTGTCATTCACAATTTTTGAGGAAAACGTCTTTAACTGGCTATCAGTATCCCCGTCCCAAATACACCTAAGTGCTTGGGCATTCATGCATATGTTCGAGTGAATGACGAAGCTTTTGAAAAAAAATCCTACTACATCACTATTTATGCACATCTACGTTGTGTCTCCTAATAAGAGAAAAAATCTAGGCGGTCAAAAGTGACTTGCACTTTTTTGGCTTTTATTCCAATTCTTACAAATAAATTTAAAGAAGAATACTGCAAAATATTTCCTGCCAAATGGGTTTCCATTGCCTTTTTTACTGAGAAGCGGAAAATCTCTATTCCCCCTTTACTAGATTGCCCAACATTAAAATGAGGAAGACAAATTTTACTATGTCCTTGAGGGTAAGCTTACAACTCGGGAGCGCATCGCGCTAGCCAATAAAATACTTGAGATATTACGTGCGTTTAATTGTTTCTTTGGCTTTCTAATTGTACATTTAGTGTTTTGTATTTGTATTTATCATATGTGATTGATTTGCGTATTACTCTATAGGGAAAATATGGACGTATTCATACTTGCCTGCTTGGCGAATGCTGGAAGAGACCGAAACTCCCTGGACTCAAATTAAGGAAGTTGTCGCTTGAAAGGCATAGTGAGGGAAGATATTCCTCCTGCCAGTGGTGAAGGAGAGAAAGTTATCGCCAGATTAGGCTTCAAAGATAATGGACGAGATCGCCGGCCAGAAAAGATTCCCACTCTTGGATTTACTCTTGTGGAGGATGACGCATCCATGGGGGATGATGTTCTGGTTGTCTAAGAGGCTTCCTCATCTAGCTCCAAAGAGGAAGAGTTCTACTTTTGCCCGAGTGGATGAGAGTTCGATGAAAATCAAGCGAATGACGGTCGCTAGGAGCTTTTTGAAATTGGTAGTGAGTAACGAAGAGCAAGATTCTGACCATTCCTTGGAGCGCAAACAACAGTTTCCCGAGAGTGCCTTCGCGTTCAAAGTGTCGGTGGTACATTAAGTGTGCTCTTTTTTTCCAATATGTAATTCGGTAGGCTGGGCTGATAGCCATGGAGACCCCTTTGGATGTGTTTGCTGAGAAAAAAATAGGTATGGAGTTCGTCAAAGGTGTCATTTAACACCTCCGGAAGGACTCTGTTCATCTGCAAGGGGCTGCTAACTTGTGCAGTTGTACTATCAGAGGGGTATCAAGGCTGAGCAGCAACTGCACAATCATCTCAACAAGCAAGAAGAGGATAACTTGGTCCAAGAAACTTTCATTAGTGAGCTTAAAACTTTCAAGAAACAAAAGGCCGATGATGACAACTACATCATGGATCTTGGAGAGAGGCTTACCAAGGTTAAGGTCGACCTCACAGAGGCCATTGAGATATTAAAAAACCATCTAGTAGAGAAGTAAATGTTTTCTTGGAGCAGTGCCAAATTTGAGGAGAGCTTCAAGAAAGCCCAACTTGAGATCTGTGGTTTAACTAGTCAATGAACGATCTCAAATAAATAAGTTGATACTTTAAACCTTAAGCATGAAGCCAGGCAGAAAGATATAGATAAAGCGAAAAAAGAGAAAAATAAGGTGAACATTGAGGTAAAAAACTTCTAGGATATGGTCTGCAAGATCAGTGTTGCAGCTTGCGAAAACATTTTAGACCAAGTGAGGTTTTTGAACCCCTCAATGTAATGTCCCACATCGGTTGGAAAGGAGAACAAAGCATGCCATATATATGGATGTTGATACCTTTCCTAGCGGAGGCCTTTTGGGGGTAACCCCAGAACGTAAAACCGTGAGTCCCGGAAGGGGGGCAAAGCGGACAATATCTGCTATAGGGATTGAGGCTGTTACAAATGGTATCAGAGCCAGGGAAACAAAGCCGTGCGTACTGCCCCCGAAAGGGGTGGGTCTGTACAGAGCGGACAATATCCGAGTGTAGTGCCACTCTGGAGGCCTTTTGGGGGTAACCCCAGAACGTAAAACCGTGAGTCCCGGAAGGGGGGCAAAGCGGACAATATCTGCTATAGGGATTGAGGCTGTTACAAATGGTATCAGAGCCTGGTCCTGGACCGGTGTGTACAGCGGGGACGCTGTATTCCCAGTGGGGGAGGATGTAATGTCCCACATCGGTTGGAAAGGAGAACAAAGCATGCCATATATATGGATGTTGATACCTTTCCTAGCGGAGGCCTTTTGGGGGTAACCCCAGAACGTAAAACCGTGAGTCCCGGAAGGGGGGCAAAGCGGACAATATCTGCTATAGGGATTGAGGCTGTTACAAATGGTATCAGAGCCAGGGAAACAAAGCCGTGCGTACTGCCCCCGAAAGGGGTGGGTCTGTACAGAGCGGACAATATCCGAGTGTAGTGCCACTCTGGAGGCCTTTTGGGGGTAACCCCAGAACGTAAAACCGTGAGTCCCGGAATGGGGGCAAAGCGGACAATATCTGCTATAGGGATTGAGGCTGTTACAAATGGTATCAGAGCCTGGTCCTGGACCGGTGTGTACAGCGGGGACGCTGTATTCCCAGTGGGGGAGATGTAATGTCCCACATCGGTTGGAAAGGAGAACAAAGCATGCCATATATATGGATGTTGATACCTTTCCTAGCGGAGGCCTTTTGGGGGTAACCCCAGAACGTAAAACCGTGAGTCCCGGAAGGGGGGCAAAGCGGACAATATCTGCTATAGGGATTGAGGCTGTTACAAGACTCAGGCTGGTTGTGATTCGATATGGGTCATTGTGGACAGATTGACGAAGTCTGCCCATTTTCTTCCAGTGAAGGTAAGCTTCACTACCGAGCAGTTAGCCAGACTTTATGTACGCGAGATTGTGAGGCTTCACGGGGTGCCCGAGAGTATCATTAGTGACAGGGATCCGAAGTTCACATCTCGGTTCTGGGAGGCGCTGCAGGAAGCTTTTGGTACACAGTTGAGACTGAGTACAGCTTATCACCCTCAGACTGATGGACAGACTGAGCGGACCATCCAGACATTGGAGGACATGTTGAGGGCTTGCACGTTGGAGCAGGGTTCAATGGGATAGGTACCTGCCACTGGTGGAATTTTCGTACAACAACAGTTTCCATGCTAGCCTGGGCATGGCACCCTACGAGGCGCTGTATGGTAGAAGGTGTCGGACTCCTACCTGTTGGTCTGAGGTTGGGGACAAAGAGTTGTTTGGCTTGGATTTTGTTCAAAATACTACCAAGCAGGTTCAGATGATCAGAGAGAAATTGAAGCAGGCGCAGAATCGCCAGAAGAGTTACTATGATGTTAAGCATCGTCCACTGGAGTTTAGTGAAGGTGAGCACGTGTTTGTGAGACTTTCACCGGTCACGGGTGTTGGACGGGCACTCGGAGTGAGGAAGCTGAGCCCGCGATTCATTGGGCCTTACCAGATTCTTGGTAGGGTAGGACCAGTTGCCTACCGGCTTGCCTTGCCTCCGAACTTAGCCAACATCCATGACGTGTTTCACGTGTCTCAGCTTCGGAGATACATTGCAGATCCTTCACACGTGATGAAACCTGATGATGTGGAGGTTCGGGAGAACCTAAAGACTCCCGTCGGACCACTCAAGATTCTCGATCGTGGTGAAAAACAGCTGAGGAGCAAGACCATTCCAATGGTCAAGGTGCAGTGGACTGGGCGAACTCCTGAGGAGTGCACTTGGGAGCGTGAGGATGAGCTTCTCCGGCAATACCCCGAGTTTCGAGACAGGTATGTTCGGATTTTGAGGACAAAATCCTTAAAAAGGTGGGGTGAATGTAAGAACCCGCACCGTTAATTAAGAAAATAATATCTTATTGCCTTGGAATTTTAGAATATGTATGTTGATACTATGATGGTCATTGAACCAGATCTGTGGGTGCATTGGATTCTGTTTGTGGTGTGGACCCTTGTGATACCGAGTTCGAGTCGGAGGGGCATACGGGTACAGGTAAGCTTTCGTGTCCTCGGTTTAGCCACCGTGTGGTTCCACCATACCCCATGGGGGGATGGTTTATATGCATGTTGTGCTTTCATGCTTTTATATTTGAACTGTTTTAGGTTGTTATGTGCAATGGCTTTTAATATGTATGTGTTGTTCCACCTAGATGGCAAGCCTGAGTATGTGGCGTCATACAATATGGTGGGGCTGTGGGTGGGTGCAAGTAGCGTCTTGCACTATCTGTAGGATATAGACGTATTTCCTGCATTTCTCTGGCCAGTAGAATTGATTTGACACACATTACATGATTATCTGTTGCATTGCACTGTTTTCATAACTTATATTGTAAACTATTTTTAAAACTTATATTACACATGTAAGTGAGCTTGGGGTGGAAGTTCCTTGAGGACCCCTTGTCTTACTGAGATTTCTTGTTAGAGATCTCACCCCACGTTTGGGGCATCATTTCAGGTTCAGGTAATGCTGGGGTTGAAACCTCAGGCGGCAGGAGGCCGGAGCTGACTTAGTTAGTTGCAGATATGCTGATGCTGGACTGTGTTTATTGCTGTTATGTTTTTTGTTTCATTTAAATAATATTATGTTGAGACTTATTTGGCTATGTTGCCTTGTTTGTGTGAGCATGGGGTTGTCCATGCCACGTTTGACTATGTTGAATTTTATGTTCGAGTTGTAATAACATAGAAACTTATTATATATGAATATGAAGTATCTCAGTTAGATGTCTTTTGCAATCATATACAGGCGATATTTTTTGAAAATAAATTGAGTAATGCAACTTGGTAATTATAATGACGTCATAATTGAATTTAAGAAAAAGTTTTTCCGCATATTAATTAAGCGTGGCTTAATACGGTAACATGTTAACAAACCGGGTATACACGGGGTGTTACATTTTATGGTATCAGAGCCTGGTCCTGGACCGGTGTGTACAGCGGGGACGCTGTATTCCCAGTGGGGGAGGATGTAATGTCCCACATCGGTTGGAAAGGAGAACAAAGCATGCCATATATATGGATGTTGATACCTTTCCTAGCGGAGGCCTTTTGGGGGTAACCCCAGAACGTAAAACCGTGAGTCCCGGAAGGGGGGCAAAGCGGACAATATCTGCTATAGGGATTGAGGCTGTTACAAATGGTATCAGAGCCTGGTCCTGGACCGGTGTGTACAGCGGGGACGCTGTATTCCCAGTGGGGGAGGATGTAATGTCCCACATCGGTTGGAAAGGAGAACAAAGCATGCCATTTATATGGATGTTGATACCTTTCCTAGCGGAGGCCTTTTGGGGTAACCCCAGAACGTAAAACCGTGAGTCCCGGAAGGGGGCAGAGCGGACAATATCTGTTACAGGGTTTGGGGCTGTTACACTCAACTAATTAGGAATCTGTTGATCGGCTACACACCGTCCAAGAAGGCAAGATCTATAATTTTAATGCGGATAAGTCTCCCACCCTACTCTTTGACACTTCATTCTCTCCTACTAAGGAACCTTCCTCCATAACCGATAATGCTCCAGATATTCCTACAAAAACCGAAAAGCTAGAATAATGGTTTCTTTTGTATTTGTTTTTCATAGTTTAGGTATTTATGGGCTGGTTGGCCAAACCACGACTGATGTAACTCACAAAGTTTTTATATACATTAACAATGCATTCGATCGAAGTATTTATCTACCGTTAATTTAACTTGCTTGTTTGTCTTACAAAAGTTGTTTTTTCTTTTCCCATTGTATTGCTTTTACTCACTTTATGCTGCTTTCAAACGTTGCATTTCCTCGAGGGGTTCTTGCTCGGACTTCTTTCCAAGCTTTAAGATATGAAGAAACCTTTTTCGTAGGATGTTCGCTCGGACTCGTACTAGGGTTTGGGGATATGAGGACATTTTGCCCATGGAGAATTTGCCCAGATTCGTACTTGGGTTTGGGGATATGGAGACATTTTGCCTATGGAGAATTTTCCCAGATTCAGTTTTGGATTTGGAGATATGGAGATATTCCTCGTGGAGAATTTTCTCAAATTTGTTCCGAGGTTTGGAGATTTTGACGATATTCCCCGCTTGGACAATTATCCCATATTCATTCTGGACATGGAGATTTTGACGATATTCCTTGCTTGAACAATTATCCCAGATTCATTTTGGACTTGGAGATTTTGGCGATACTCCTCGCTTGGAGAATTTTCCCAAATTCTTTATAAAGCTTAGAGATTTTCATGATTATTTGGCGAAGACATTGTTCTTTTTCACCAAACTCTTGAATAGTTCTCTGTTTGCTGGGTCTATGATAGGAATATACTCTCATGAAGGTGTATGTAAGGAGTGTAGTAGGGGATTATATTCTACCAATGAGGTGGCATAACTAACTTTTGGAGGGAGAATAGAACACTCTAAGAGGTTAGGTTTGGTGTGAGATGAGAATGTAAAGTGTGTGAGGGTATCTGGGATATCTTTTGGAATTGGGATCATTTTGATTTTGGGTGAGAACTCTGGAGCCTCTCGAATTGCTCTAGAAAATAGTATTTTCCTTCTTGTATGTTTACCTTTTATTGCATTTGTCAGTCCTCACAATAATCTGTATTCCCCATTATAATTTGTATTGTTAAGTCTGGAAATTCAGCAAGGGGAATATAAATTATGGTGAAAACTGCAATAAAAGATGAAAATATTGGTTTCTAGAGCAATTCGAGAGGCTCCAGAGTTATATACCAAATTCCAAAAGGATCCCAATTCCCAAATATATCCCAGATACCCTTACACACTTTACATTCACATCTTATACTCAGTCTAACCTCTTAGAATATTCTATTCTCTCTTCAAAAGTTAGTTATGTCACCTCACTAGTAGAACATAATCCCCTATTACCCTTCTTACATACATCTTCATGAGAGTATATTCCTATCATGCTACTGGTGGTAGTGTGGGTAGAGCACGAACAGAGGAAACTAAGTGTTTATCTAGTGTCTCCACGTGCCCTTCTGAACTGTATCTTGAATCGATTGAACGGTGTTGCGAGTATTCACCACTATTTATTATTTGAAGCTTCAAACCTCAAAACTCAAGCAATAATTAGCTAGAACAAAGATTAGAGAATGAGAATCAGAATTTACCGTGTGGTCGTGGGTTCGATTCCCATAAACGACGGCACTGAATTAAATCAGAGTGTGAAATATAAATATGTTTCCCAAGTGGGTAAAATATGTTGATATAAAGAAGATAAAGGATGCAGTTGTATATAGACCAAAGCTCTAAAGTATTTTTAATTAGCCTTAGGCATGCTGAGGGTGTACAATGGGGATGGTGAGTAAGGGATATAGATTATGGTTGTGGAGCAAGTTTAGCGAAGCAATATAATGGAGAGTAGAATGGGAAAGATGAACAGTAGAGGAGCTAGGACCCCTTTAAATAGGAAGTTAGAAATTCCCTCTTAATGCACAAGGGATGAAGCCATAACCGTTTCCAACCTTATGGACCCAACTAGGTGAGAGGCAACATGACCCACAATGTATAAAGGGTCATGCGTGCAAGGGAAATATAAGGGAACACTATGAGGGAGTCACATACTCCGTGTGTTGACTGATGATGGACCCTTCAGCCAGATCCTTGGTTCATCTTGCCATACCAAAACATATAGGACAATGAATTCTATTAATGTGAATAATCTTATCCATTCTTTGATAAATTAAATGTCAAAATTAAAATCATCATTTTGCCTTTTCCATTTCACAAATTTTTCATTAAAATTGTGACCATATATCTATTAATGAATTTTTCACGTGATATGATATGGTAAAATGAAATATGGGAAGATCCGATTTCGGTTATTTATCACGTACTTCCAACCATTCTTGAGCTCCTGCTGGCTCCCACGCTGAGAAACCGCCTTTCTTACCCTACAATAATCGAATTGGAGATTTGAGATTCAAAGGGAATCATGTACAAAAAATATAAATAGAAAATCAGTGTGCTCTAAGCAAACAAGTTAATTGCTTCCCATGTTACTATGATGGAAACCAAAATTATGCAAATAGAAGGGCCATTTGTTGTAAAAAAGAAAAAAGGGCCATTGGTTAATTAACTAAAAGCATATGGATGTAAATTTAATAAAACTTGCCTGAAGCGACAAAAGGAGATTAACCGAATCAAATAACTTTTCATCATCCATCTTCTCACCAACTATCTCTGATGGCAACATTGATAAAACTAGACAGCACTGAAACACAACATGATTTGTCTAGTCTTAACTAATGAGTGAAACCAAGTTCAAGAATTAATTTACTTCATTACCTTCAAACATTCTGCAGTGCAATCAGAAACCTGCCATCCATTATCTTGATCAGAGAAGGTCCATGATCCTTTAGAAATGTGACGAAACATTCTTTTAAAGTCTCCTGAAGGGTTTTCCTTAACCTATGGAATGTGAACTTTAATTCATTACTGCTAACTAGAGCTAGCACACAAATATAATTGTTCAACAATTAATGATAACGGAGAAATCAATCACTTACAAATATGTTATGGAAAATGAATTGGGGCTTACTTATGTTGTTTACAAGATCAATCGTGTTTTTCTCCCCTTTTCATGGTCCAGGGATATCGATTAGTATTAAGAAAATAGTGCTAAATTAAAAAATATGAAAATTCCAAAAAAATCCTATGAGTTTTCTTAATTATCACTTATCCCTCACAAAATTTTTGAGTCATTTACATCCTTATTTAGATTTTTTTATTGGGGAGGGGTAAATGATTATGAGGAAAGTTACAGGGGAATCTTTTGAAGTTTTCCCTAAAAAAATATTGTGAATTTGTAGGTAGATAGATCTACTTGAATATGTTTTAGTTCGACTTGGAATATATATTAAGGGAAAAATGTATCTAATGTTATTTTAGACAATTTTGTCTAATGTTCATCGAAACGACGTCGTTTTGGGTTGAAATATTAAAAAATTAGAATGATAAAGACTATTATAACCATGAAATAAATTAAAATTACAAAAATACCATATTTTCGCCTCAAAACAACGTCGTTTCGATGAACATTAGACTTGGAATATATATAAAGTTATCTAGAGTAACGTTAGAAAAATCAAACTCATACATTAAACACACCTGAGATTCCTTGAGAAAGTCATGTCCTTTCAAAAGTGTAGGACCAATTTCGTCAATAAGGTTTGTGGCAAGCAGAGCTCGAACAACTAATCCAGCATCCCATGATTGGCAACCAACACCCTACACCAAATAAATACGATAAAGTGCATTTTTTAATATCCCATTGATTACACATTTTGAAAAAGCTATACAAAGAGAGAGAGAGAGAGAGAGGGTTATACCTGCATGGCCATTCCATCCTCTGAAAGCCATAAGTAATCAGGGATCCTTGCAAGATGCTTCTTGAAAGCATCTCCATTTGGATCTTCCACCCAACAAGCAAGCATAAACAAAACCTGGCCAGTAAATAAATTTATAGAATGTTAATGTTTATTTTATAATGTTTGGAATTATATGTGTCTTTATTTTTATTTTTATTGTAGTTGATGCATATATAGGTACAGCGAAAGGTGATATGATACCCACCTTCTCCACACATCCATTGTCCATGTATCGACCATTCTCATCTTCGTAATGGATATGCTTCATTGTTATCTGAAGGGCCTTCTCTCTTACCATATTGTTGAAGGGCCAACGCGTAAGAAGTGGTTCAGAGAACATGTATAGACTGTCCCATAATAGATCTTGTATGAAGTGATGAGGATAGTGAAGATCTTCCTGTGATACGTACATATGACATGAATTAACAATTCCTCTACTGATGATATCATGATAATATATAGATTGATCTACTCTCTCACCTTTGCACAGGCATGACGTGCTTTTTTCCAATTAATTTTATGGTAAGGTTGAATAAAGATTTCTTCTCTCAATTGAAGAACAAGTGGTGTGATTGGACCCACAAATCTCTTCCCATATAAGTAAGACATAGGCAAGTAAACTAGCCGGCAATAACACCACATTTTAGCTGCATTAATTCAGATCACAATCGCATAAAAAAAATAGTTATACATGCTATATAAATGCATATTGTTTACTTAAAACTCGTGCTTACTACTTATTTATTCATAGTTAACGTTTACCGGTCCAAATTAAAAATGGTGTGCAACAAGATCTGGACTATTATAGTTTTCGATAAATAAACACTCAATTTAGTAATTTGTATATTAATTTCATGTATTAATTATTATGTTATTGCATACATAATAACCGGACAAGATTAGTTATATCATAATCCACCTGGATGCATAGGAAGAAAAGAAGGAAGCATCCAAAACTCTGGAGGCATTGGGTTGGCTCCCGACCAGTCGAATAAACCTAGTATCTGCAGTTGCATGATTGACTCATATAAGTGACGTACAACAACATACACGCATGAAAAATAAAAAGAAGAAAAAACATAATAAAAAAAATATTTGCATAAATAATTACGATATGTGTGTGTGAGATATGATCAACTTACACAATGAAAAATAAAAAGTCTTATACCACATCTTAACCGTTGATTTCCGTACATCAAATGATTAATATTTATTGAGTCATTAATTATTACAAGACCCATATATGTATACCTCATAGGGGGTGAAGTATGTCATTTTAGGAGTATTCCTAGAAGCAATGGTACAAACCACGACCCTATATGAGTTTCCTAGGTGATAGAAAGTGGAGGGATGGTGAACAATGGCTACATAAAAATACTATTATATTAGGGTTATATATTTCTTATTCAACATGAGAATTCATCTCATGTCGTAGAGACAAAAAGCGTGTGGGACCCGTATGTTAGAAAAAATTATGTGTAAGATCCACGTTGGCACAAAAATCGAAGGGTGTGTAGGAAAATTCAAATTCTTATGTTAAATGAGAATTATAAAACCCATTATATTATGGGGAAATGTTTCTGTTCTCCTATATATTTTTTTTTTTTCTTCTCTCTATAACGAGACCCACTTACATAAAAATATAAAAAAGAATTTGCATTACCATTAAATCCCTTATATTATCCTGACCTTCATATGTCTGTCAGTTGAAATGAAGATACTATAAAAAAAACCCTTATATTATCCTGACTTTTTCTTTACCGTTTGTAATTTCTTATGGTATTGGAGAAATAAAGAGCTTCATGAAGGCTTTGTAAAGAGACCTGAAGACCCTTCTCCTTGTATTGCTGAATCAATTGGAGAGTTAAGGTGTTGTAACAGAAAATGGTTAACAAAAGTTGATCCTATATACCCCCATCAGAGCCTCCCCTGCCTGGATTGCTCCAACTCAAGGTTCTTTAAAATTAAATGTTGATGGTGCAGTTTCTAATGAGAGAGCTGCATGTGGGGGATTATTGAGAAACTGGGAGGGGAATTGGATTTCTGGTTTTTCTGTCTTTATTGGTTCCTGCTCCCCTTTGCAAGCTGAACTCTGGGCTATTTTACATGGGTTGGAGTTTGCTTGGAAATCTGGTTGGAAGAAAATTATTCTTGAATCAGATTCTGCTCAAGCCATTGGCCTTCTTACCATGACTGGTAATGAATCTCGAAAGCTACCCCTAGTAACTAAGATTCGAGATGCTCTCAATAAGGATTGGTCTGTCTTGTTGAAGCATATTTCTAGGACCTGTAATCATTGTGCGGACTGGCTAGCGAAGAAAGCAATGGATGATCCTTTTGGTTTATCCACTATTACATCCCCTCACAGTGAGCTACTTAATCTTCTTACTGCTGATATGCTGGATCCGGGAGTCATCACTCCAGCTGCAAGATGCTGAGTTTGTTTCTTCTGAGTCGATGGTTTTTAGTTTTCTTTCTATCTTGCTTTTTCCTGTTATTGTTTGTTTCTTTTGTTTCGTTTTGTCTGTTTCGTGGGGCACTACCCCATGTATTTACCAAAAAAAAAAAAAAAAAAAAGATACTATAAAAAACTATCCACGCACAAAAAAAAAAAAAAAACTCTATATGAGTAGACCATTATATTGAATATATTTGAGAAACATACCGAAAGCCAAGTTTTCCCCCACGACGGTATATATGTTACGCCACCATGATCATGAATCCAGTTGCGAGCTCTAGCACACGCATCATCTTGACCTCCATCAGGCCCTTCTCCAAGAATGCGCATACATATGTAGTAGAGTGTAGTACAAAACATGGTGCTATGTCCTTCTATGTGTAGTCCCCACCCCCCATCTTCGTTCTTCAATTAATAATTTAATATACAACAATGCTAATTATTCACTAATTTTACATCATGGTTAATTGGGTATGTACGCATATAGTCTGAAATTGAACAAGTGTACCTGGTGGCAATAAATATAACGAAGCATCTCTCTGCGGTACTCTTCTGGTAATACTGAATCAAGATGGCCTGTAATGTACATGCAAAATACCTGCAATATTTTATGGCAAGTGCAAAATTTATCTTCATTAGTGCATCTGAACTTGAACTTCCTCAAAATTCCAGTGCATATCAAATTATTAATAACAACGTCTATGTAAAATATGTACTTTTATTTTTTTATAACTTAATTATAATATTAAAGTTATATTTTTTTTCACTTTCTACTCACTTAAAAATTTCTGAAGAGAAAAAAATACAACTTTAATATTATAGAAGTGTATATTTATAAGGAGTAAAATAATATAACTTGGGTTTTCATTTCCTCCTTTAACATAACACAACAAACTTTCCTACACAAATAACATTTTGTGGGGCCCACACATTTTAAAATAAAAAAACAGAAAAAAAATATGGCACGCAAAATAAATCTCTATAACATTACACAATCACTTTTCCTACAACATAATAAACATAAAACCCATATAACTTACGTCCTATAAAAGGATAAATTATTTAATGTTACCCCTTTGAGCATCTAATAATAAATGGGGAAATCAAATATAATGTTGTAGGACAAAAACATTCATAGAGTCTGGTAACACAAAAAAACATGGTCCCACTTGAAATAAAAGAAAAAAGGGTTTTATAATTATTGTAGAGATAAAAAGCATGTGAGACCCATGTGTTAAAAAAAATTATATGTAGGACCCATGTCAGCACGGAAATCGAAGGGAGTGTAGAAAAATCTTTAAATCTCATGAGAAGAAAAAATATATATTACACTGCTTTTAATGGTGTTTGCAGGACACAAACTTTTTCACATTGTATTTGGTTTCCCCTAAATGAATACACCACAAATGTCAATCTTTTATGTCTATTTGATCTTTAATTTTACTATTTTCAGGATATCAAATTGATTCTTCGAAAAGACAAATTCAATGTTAAAAATTAATTAAGATTAATTAATAGATATATAATTGTTTCATTTTATATAAATTACTGTATTTTATAGTAAAAAAACAGAAATCATAATAGGAGAAAGTGAGAGATTTTTTTTAATTTAAATATTAAATAAATAATAATAATTTTACTTAAAATAACTATCATTTAAAAGGGTAAATATAAAACCTTAATATATTTGTTATTCAAAATTCAAGATTTATATTTAATATACATAAAAGTTGAAGATTAAGATATGCTTATGAATCTTAATAAAATATATATAATAACGTTATAAAGAAAAAAGGTCTACTAAATAAAGTAATTTTACTTATATGGTTAGAGGATAATAATTACCCATGAAATAAAGTATTAATAATACTGACCAAAGGAGGAAGATAAAAGAGTGGACCAGCTTCTAGAGAAGGCCAATGGCCATCAGTAGCTTGCAGTGTCGATAGGTAATGGGTGGCCCTTCTTAACGTGGCTGTTGTATTCTGGTACGTGATATCTCCGCCCTCATTCTTCGAACTACCTATTATTTGTTGGAAGTTCTTCTCTTTCAGAAACTGCATCCACCAAATTAAATTATTATTTTAACCGCTAAACATATTACAAAATAAAATGAATATTTTTTTATATAACCTGGAGGGTATCTCATTCAACCTCCCTCAATTACTTTGTCCTCGGAGTACGGCCCGAAGACTATCTCTCATTGAAACACAGTTGGTGCATTGAGTTTCACTATTGAAAAAATGATGAGATTAATCCCCCTTCAAAGAGATAGGCATGTTCTCTCTGACCTCCAAAAATTTTCCAAAATTTTGTGTAAGAGAAGATTTCAACCCTTACCCAAGCAAATACTTATATCTAAGGCGAATAGGCAATAGTAATACAATATAAGCTCTTATTAACATGACAAATACAACAATATGATAGTATTATATATCGTATATTGTAGAGATACTTTTAAAGTTAGATAAATTTAAAAACATGAAGTTCAAAAATATTTAAAATTATAAGGTTAATATACATAGTTAATTGAGATAAAATTTTAAAAATGCAGATGAAAATTTTTAATTTTAAAAAGAGAAAAATGTATAATTATTTTAAAAAATATCAATTTGATTTACATATAAAATTTAAAAATTAAGAATGACATATCAATTTAAAAATTGAATTATAAAATTTTATCTATAAAAATTGAGTAATTTATTAAACAGGAAAGTAAAGAATAAACAGATAAATAAAGGATTGATAAAGAGCTAATTAGGTAAAATAAACAAATTTAATACATTTTTAAATTAATCTTATTTATAACTAATAAGAAAAATAAAAAACTGAGAGTAAAGTAAAAGCAAAAAAAAAATATTTTGGATAAAAAATAGTAGAATTGGTAAAGAAAGTATATAAAATTATTTTCACACTCTGATGTGTAAATATTCTAATTTTTTAATAAAACATAAAAAACAATTATTACGCACAGACGAAATGATATACGTACGTTGCCGTCGAAAAGGGCTCAGCTCGGCGGGCCAACCCACCTAACCAGCCAAATGGGGCGAGACGGGCTCATTTTTTTGGCAAGTTAATAGCGGATCGAGATGGGTAAGAGTAAAATAGGTTCGGCTGGCAGGATAACCCACCCAACCCGCCAAACAGGTCGGGGCGGGGCGGGCTGATTCATTTGTTAAACGGGACGGGCAGCGTACTTTGCCACTAGTTGCTTGTATTAAAAAAACACAGAACCAAACTTTTTTGGCACAAATGATAAGGCGCGTGAGCCCCTTAAACAAAGGTCTCAAGTTAGAGCCTAGTAATAACAAAAGATTTGGGAGAGCCGTCCTCAAATGAGTGCGACAGTGCTCGAAAAATTAGTCTTTAGTTACAGTCCCTTTGAATTTATTAAAAAAAAAATCACAAAGAGGACAAGAATGTTACTAAAAAGGGAAAAGGAAAAAAAAAAAAACACCTGCAAGCGCCACAGAAGATCAGAACAGGCCTTGACACGGAAGCGATTGTTATAGAAATTTTGACGGGCAGCTTCAACCTGGGCTCGCTCCTCGGTGCTTCCTGCCTCAGGATCGAACTCCCATATTTGCCTTCCCACGAAGTTGTTCGTGGAGAAGAGATATGGGTTATTTCCACCGTCTGCTATCTTCAACCTCCACATTTTCTTTTTCTTGTTGGGGTTTCTTTTAGCCAAAGATGATTGCCTTATATGTGTGTAGAGTTTAAATAAGCAGATAGATTTCAGTCCTTTTCATTTTGGTAGCTAGATAGATCTCGGTCCTTATTCTTCAATTTATTGTAGTAATGGATACTCTTAATGAATAAAATAAAAGCATTAAAAAAACTATCAGCTAATCCCTTCGACCTTACTCGCCATCATTTTTAAGTGAAATTAAGAAAAACAACAAGGTAGATAAAAAAATGGACTTGTGTAACACAAGATAGACTAAAAATAGGCTTGCACCATATCCATGCTTCAAATCTAAAGAACTCTTGCGGTGTTAAAGAATAAAATAAAAATAATAAAAAAGTCATCATCTAATGTCTTAAGATTTTGGATTAAAGTGGTGCTTATTAAAATGGCCCGTGAATAATTTTATATTTAGGGTAAAGTGTGTGTCATTTTAAAGGATGTAAAGTTATGTCATTTTAAGAGAGAGAAAGAGATAGATAAAGGAGGAGAGAGAGTTGACAAAAAAAATAAAGGTGTGTGTCTCACTTCTTTATAAGAGTAAAAGGATATAAATTATGTCATTTAGAATGATAAATATTTTTTCCTTATATTTATATGTGTAACTTAATTTTATAATTGTATGTGTAATCTATGTTCTTCATGTATTCTTGAAACCTACCATATCATGATTCTAAGTTCTAACGACCTCCTAAATGCAATAAGTGCTTTCGCTCAGCAGTCAGAATTGAGTCCTTCTAAGTTACCAACTGTTTACAAGCAGAACAACCAAATATAAAACAGGAGGATATACAAACAATAAATGCTTTTACCTCTTCTTTTTTATACTTCTGGACCCAAAGATGAAAATCCTCATAGGCTTCCAAGTCACGCTTATTCTTAATTTACAAACAATGGAAAAAACCAAATCAAAACCTTTATATTACATTTTGTAATAGGGGAAGGACCAAAATTTCCTACTACTAACTTATTACCTATCTAATCACCATTGAATCAAAGAGAGAGAATGTCAAAAAAAATTTGAAAAAAAAAAGAAAATGTTAATCCAATGATGATTAAATAGATAATGAGTTGGTATTAAAAAATTTTGATAATAAGAATATCTCTCTTCTTTGTAATAACTTTTCTTCTTTCAAATCACATATAAATAGAATATATATAGGAAAAGCCTTATTTATTAAAAAGAGAGAAAAAAGAGATTTTTTAGACTCGTATGTCTGTCAGTTGAAATGAAGATAGTATCATACCAGAAGATTTATTTTTTTGTTGGGTCGGGACGACGGTGTTCCTCCCAAAAATAGAAGGAAAAAAAAATGGACGGAGAAAGAAAAAATTAAAAAAAAAAGAATAAAAATGAAAAAAAAAAATTCATTTATAATGAAGGGATCCTGAATAAATGGTGGGCTTGAAACATGTTAAATTTTTTCCTATCATACACTATAAGTAGACCATTATAATGAATATATTAGAAAAACATACCGAAAGCCAAGTTTTCCCCCACGACCGTATATATGTTACGCTATCATGATCATAAATTCACTTGCGAGCTCCAGCACACGCATCATCTTGACCTCCATCATGCCCATACATATGTAGTTGAGTGCAGTACAAAACATGGTGCTATGTCCTTCTATGTGTAGTCCCCACCCCTCATCTTCGTTCTTCAATTAATAATTTAATATACAACAATGCTAATTATTCACTAATTTTACATCATGGTTAATTGGGTATGAATGTATATATTCTGAAATTGAACAAGTGTACTTGGTGGTAATAAATATAACGAAGCATCTCTCTGCGGTAATCTTCTCGGAATATCGAATCAAGATGGCCTGTAATGTACATGCAAAATACCTGCACTATTTTATGGCAAGTGCAAATTTTATCTTCATTAGTGCATTCCGGTGCATATCAAATTCTTAATAACAATGTGTATGTAAATTTCTCAAAATAATCAAATTGAGTTAAGCATGCAAAAAAATCAAATTAAAATAAGAGAAACGTTTTGTACTTTTTAAAGCACCTAAGTTATATCCTTTCACCCTAGGGAAAAGTGTTTATCCTTTTAAATAACATAATTTATATCTTTTCGTTCTCACAAAGAGATGGGACTCACACCTTTATTTTTTTGTCAACTCTCTTTCCTCCTTTATCTATCTCTTTCTCTCTCTTAAAATAACATAACTTTACATCCTTTAAAATGACACACATTTTACCCTTATTATTATTATATATTCCATGAAATATATAGTTATATTAAAATTGTATTTTTTTCATATTTTTCACGTCTACTTTCTTTAATTTTCCATGTCAGTCGAAAGTTTCTGAAGTGAGAAAAAAATACTATTTTAATATTATAGAAGTACATAATTAGAAAGATATAAAATGATACAACTTATGTCCTTTGAAAGGATAAATTATTTTTCTTTAAAACAAATATTTATTTTAATATTTTAAAATATAAATATTAACCTCTAATAATAAATGGAGAAATCAAATGACAAAAATTTTAGAGTAAATACTTTTTTTAGTCCTCAGCAAATTTCACGATACCCGATTTAGTCCTTAGAAAATAAAAAGGTCGTTCGTGGTTCCTGAGAAATTCAAAATGGATCTATTTAGTTGAAATCGTGGTCTCTCACAAATTCAAAAAAGATCCAATTAATCCCTTAAAAGGACTAAAATAGATATATTTTAAATTTCTTAGAAATTACGAATAGCCTTTTTTATTTGCTAGAAAATAAAGCGGACATTATAAAATTTGCTGAGTACTAAAAAGAATATTTACTCAAAAATTTATTTCCTACGGACACCATCAAAAACAGCGTCCATCTTTTTTCTTCTCTTTTATTTCAAGTGGGACCATGTCTTTGTGTGTCAGAAGGACACAATTTTTTATTTTCTTGCAACATTATTGATTCTTCGAAAATGTCAATCTTTTATGTTTATTTGATCTTTAGTTTTAGTATTTTCAGGATATCAAATTGATTCTTAGAAAAGACTAATTCAATGTTAAAAATTAATTAAATGACCATTTAATGTATGAGATTAGTGTTTATTCTTTTCTTTGGTAGACGGTGTTTATTTTTTTAAATGATATTAATCGTGTCATTTTAATCAAGATAATTATATTTTATAGTGAGAAAAATAGAAATTATAGTCCTAGAAAGTGAGAGGTTCATTTTTTAAATTTAAATATTAAATAAATAATAATAAATTTAAGTAAAATGACTATAATTTAAAGGGACAAATATAAAACCTTAATGTATTTGTTATTCAAATTTTAAAATTTATATTTAATGTACATACAAGTTGAAGATTAAGATATGTTTATCAATCTTAATACAATATATATTAATGTTATAAAGAAAAAAAAAGTCTACTAAATAAAGTAATTTTACTTGTACCGTTAGAGGATCGTAATTATAATTACCCATGAAATAAAGTATTTATGATACTTTCCCTCCCCTTAACGATTTGTAGTGAGATTGAGCAAATCCATCCAGCCTTCATATGGGGAGACACTTCGAAGAAGAAAAAATTGCATCTAGTGGCTTGGGAATCGGTGTGCAAGCCTAAAAAAAGCTAGTGAGTTGGGGATTCACAATCTCAGGACTCATAACTCAGCCTTTTTTTCACAAAGTGGCATGGAGAATGATCAATAACAAAGAAGTCTTATGGGTTCAGGTCCTCACTGGAAAATATGAGATGAATCTGGATCTCAGAAGACAAATAAAGGTCCAACCCTATGATTCCAATCTCTGGAAAGGAGTAGGCCGAGTGTGGAAAGATTTTCATAACAACCTTCAGTGGGATGTTAGGTGTGGGGAAGATATCCTCTTCTGGCAAGACAGGTTGACACACCTCAATAGACCTTTCTTAGAATCTATTTCTGGCAGCCATCTCCTAATTGATGTGGAAGTTAAATTTGCTGACATGGTGGACCATCTTACTGGGGACTGGAGATTCGAGGAACTCAACAAAAACCTTCCCACGGAGGTGATGCAGTCCATTCGTGCTATCCTCCCTCCTTTGAGGGAAAGGGGGGAAGACAGTTTGATATGGAAAGACCATGTGTCTAAGAAAAGTATGGTCAAACTAATTTACAATAATTTGATGGCTTTTGATAATCTTGATCCGGATCCAATTTGGAATAAGATTTGGAATTGGAAAGGCCCTCAAAGGTTGTGTTCTTTTGCGTGGACAGTGTATCATGGTCGTTTACTCATGAAAAACCACACAGCCAAATGGGGAAGACCCCTTACTTCCATGTCTATACCAATCAAGAGGAAAGCATTTGTCATGTGCTCCGTGACTATAGTAAAGTCATCCCTCTCTGGTTTGCTTGGTTCACAGGTAATATAAACCCATATTTCTTCTCTATACCTATTGGGGATTGGGTGAAGAAAAATTTGTGCAATGGTTGGCATCATAACCAACTTCTCAACTATAAGGGTATTTTTGTGACTTCTATATGGTTCCTGTGGAAATGGCATAACAATGAGACTCATGACCCCATTTTCCCCAGGCCTAGTGATCCCATCATCTTAATATCTTCCTTTATCAGAGACATCCATTCTAGTCATATTAGCAGGCCCTTGCCCCTTGCCCCCTGTTGGTTTGCCGAAAGATTCCTGGATTGCTCCACCTCAAGGATGGTGGAAGCTAAATGTGGATGCTTCTGTCATGAAAAACCTTTAGGTTGCAGCATGTGGTGGCCTTATGAGAGATGCATCTGGCTCCTGGATAACCGGATTTATGTACAAAATTGGGATATATCCCCCCCTCCCCTCATTGCTGAATTATGGGCCATCTATATAGGCCTATTTGTTGCTTGTGACAAAAAGGCCCAATTGCTTGTGGTTGAAAGCGACTGTCTTCTTGCTATTCAAGCTATAAAGTTTGATTCTGAAGACTATTGTAAGCATCAACTTGTGTACAGTATTAATAGGTTGTGCACTTTGGATTGGCCACTCAGGTCCAACCATGTTGGAAGGGAATGTAACTTAGGAGCAGACCATCTAGCTAAGCTTGCTAACTCTGGCAAGGAGTCTTTCTCTGTGCTTCCCCATTGCCCTTCTGAGATGAGTTCGCTTTTGGATTCCGCCTCCTATCCTTTGTAGTCTCTTTCTTTGGGCATTTGCCCCGTTGTAATACTAAAAAAAAAATATTTATGATATTGACCAAAGGAGGAAGAAAAAAGAGTGGACCAGCTACTTAAGCAGGCCAATGGCTATCAGTAGCTTGCAATGCTGATAGGTAATGGGTGGCCCTTTTTAACGCGGTTGTTGTATTCTGGTACGTAATCTCTGTGTCCTCTATCTTCGGATTACCTATTATTTGTTGGCTCAGAAACTGCAACCACCAAACTAAATTATCATTTTAACCGCTAAACATATTGCAAAATGGAAAATGAATACTTATAACTAGGGATGAAAGTGAGCTGATCGGTCTGTCGGTCTACAGGCGCCTTTGGTCTAGCCTATATTAGGCCAGGCTCGGCTAATTGTATATAAGTAAATAAAACAAGATGGTACTTGTAGGAAAGTCTATTTAGGAAGTAGGCCATAGTTTTTTTTACATGTCAAGCCTATAAGCCTACGAACCAGCCTATATCATATTATTTATTTTTAAACAAAGCAAAATAATATTATTTATAGTAGTACCAAATGGTAATAGCTCAGTTGTGCATGTGAGTTCAGTAGATGGTAGAAAGACCTAGGTTCGATCCCGCCAATACTACCTTTGGGAATGACATGAAATCTGTATCAATCTCTACAGTAGCATCAAAATAAACATTTAGTGCTGAAGGAAGAGTTATTAATGTTTATCGTTAAAGATATAAAATATGTGGTTTTTAATAAATATCACTTGAAGAAAAAATAAAATGTATTAAAAAGTTTTTTATTTCTTAATCTTATCATAGGCTTTGGCACGGAAGCGATTGTTATGGAAATTGTGACGGGCAGCTTCAACCTGGGCTCGCTCCTTCACGTTGGGGCTTCCTGCCTCAGGATCGAAGTCCCATGTTTGCCTTCCCATTAAGTTGTTTGTGGATAAGAGATATGGGTCATTTCCACCGTCTGCTATCTTCAACCTCCACATTTTCTTTTTCTTTTTCTTTTTCTTTTTTCTTTTTTCTTGTTGGGGTTTCTTTTAGCCAAAGATAATTGCCCTAATAAGAGTTTAAATAGGCAGATAGATTTCAGTTCTTTTTATTTTGGGTTTTATAAGAGTTATGTTGTAGGAAAATGATTGTGTTATGTTATAGAGATTCATTTTACATGCCGGATTATTTTTTTGTTGCGGGCCCCACAAAAATATGTGTGTGTGTAATGATAAATATTTTTATTTTGGTCATAAATGATATTCTTCCTTTTATTGTGGTAATGGATACACAACATCTGTCATTGTCGCTTTTGGTTTCGATAGTGGTGCTTCATAAAAAATATTAAATTATCTTTTTAAAATTCTAAACTGATTAATAAAAATTATAGATTAATAGATTGAGTAATAAAAATTATAAATTCATAAATTCATAAAAATGAAAATATGTAATTTTTATGAATTTATAATTTTTATATTATTTAAGTTTTAAATTTTAAATTATAATTTTATTATTATTTAGTTTATCACATTTAAAATAAAATACGATATTTTATAATATTTTTTAAACAATGGAAGTGGGCCCAATCTTTTAATAAGGACTTTGACGTAACCATCAGCTCCAACCATTACCCAACTCATCATTAATATACAATTAAGTGTGTTGATTTTAAATTATCAAATTTTCTGACTGTGTTTTAATTACAAAAATAAAAAATTACAGGTAAATACAATAAGTGTGTTGATTTTAAATTATGGTTCTGACTGTGTTTTAATTACAAAAATAAAAAATTACAGGTAAATCATAAATGTGGCTGCCACAATTATGAAATAAATCTTTGATGTTATTGTTATACCAAGATTCAGTGTATCCTATCAATGAGAGTATTATATATTATAGGAGAGAAAAAAATTTGACAGAGAAAAAAAAACTTTAACTGATATGTAATATTTCTATTGGTGGGATGTGATGTACTGAAATTTTGGTGTAATAGTAGAACCAAAGATTTATTCACAATTATGATCATGATATAATTACAAGAAGTGAGAATGTCCGTATTTTTAAATGAGATAATTTATGTCATTTCTTTTATAAAAAAAGTAAAAAATTTATTTTTATTATTTTTTATCTGCTCTCTCTTCCCATTATTTTTTTCTCATTTAAAATAATATAATTTTATATTTGTCAAAAGACACATATTTTTCTCTTATAAGCTCCAATATACTTCGTAAATCTTCCAAAAGAATCCAATTGCAGACACGTGTGTAAGCACCCGCTTTTCATGAGTCCATTTCCAATTTCAATTTTATTTATGTTTATTTTAATTATGAGAAAAATCCTTTTTTTATCTTGTAATTTTTTTTAAGTCTCATTATAAAACGAAGATAGAAAAAAATGTTAATATGACCTATTTATTTGTATGTGAACATGGAAGAAAAAAAATTTCTCCAACAAAAAATGATCGTTAAACCATTTATTATTAGTTTTCTTAAAAAAAGAAGAAAACAACAAAAAAGTCTTTTCATTTTATAAAAATTTGCAGGCAATTAAAAAAAAAATAGATCCTCCATTGCTTTCCATTTTTTTCTTCTTCGTAATCGTGCCTCGTTTATTTATTTTATTTCAAAAGAAAAGAAAGACTCGAAAGAAAAATAATGTTTGGTTTTGATTTTTTTTTTCTTAAAATTATTTTGTAAAATAATTATGGAAATAGTTATTTTTCATGTTTTTTTTTTAGAAAATTAAAAAAAAAAATAATAGTTACAATTTTTAAAACTTTTGTTATAAAACAGGTCTTACTCAACTATTTTTTTTTTTTTTCTGAGAACTAAAAACTATTTTAAAAACAGCCTTTGTCTCCTATGGTTATTTGTACTCAATAAAAGTACACTATCTCTGCATGATTCTTTACCCTGTCTCACGAAACACGACAAATCCTTCTTTGAAAATAAATTCAAAACCAAAGAAATATGGAACATTGACCAAACTGACATCTTTATTAAAAATTTATCGGATTGTCACGCCACGAAAAAATTTGGTAAATGCCACATTTCAATCTCGTTGGTCTGACAAATTAGAATGGATAAGACACATGGCAATGTCTGAATGGTTAACCCTTTTAGCTGGACAGAATGATAGAATGTTGACACGTGTAAAAGTACAAGCATTCTGTACTTTCCAGAAAATGCTTGTACTTTTGACCCGTGTCAGCCCTCTATCATTCTAGTTGGGCTGCCCAGTTAGAATGGTTGACCATTCAAACGCTGCTACGTGTCCCGTCAATTCTAACTTGTCAGATCAGCGAGATTGAGACGTGACATGTTAAAAAAAAAATTTATAATGTGGCAATTCGATAAATTTGTGTTTAAAAGGTGGTAATATGGTCATTATCCAGAAACATGTGGCCACTGACACGCTATTTGAAAATTTGCAAGTCAAACACAGAAGGTGGAAGTGGAAGGACAGAGTTGTGGCTCAGAAGAGACGTACGCAATTCAAGATAGCTCTTTTCGAGGATACCAGCTGGAATGGAGGAGTACGGCCGCGGACAGCTCAACCTCTCGATCGGTATCTCTCTGCAAAATCACTCCCTACACTCATCCTCGTTCTTTTTCTCTTTCAACCTATTAATTTGATAGATACGGGTTCCTGATCGATCCTATTCAAGATGGGAGAGGATTTATTATGTACAGGATCACATTTTTTAGGTGGTCTTTAATGTAAATTGGGGGTAAGATTGGAAAAAGAGAAAAAATAGCAGGTTTAAAAAGGAAAAAAAATAGTGTTGTAGAAGGAGTACCAAATCATTAGATGATAGTGAAGCACATTAAATATTTCCCAAAGATGGAGACATAAAGTCAAAGAAAGAAATATTTCCCAAAGATGGAGACATAAAGTCAAAGAAAGAAAAAAGGAAAGGAATTCTTTATCAAAAAAAATATGTGTTATTTTAAAAGATATAAAATTGTATTATTTTAAATAAGAGAAATAGATAAATAAAATAGCAGAGAAAGTGCAAAAAAAAAAAATTGAGTCTCACTTTTTATAAAAGTGAAATAATATAAATTGTGTCATTTAAAAGGACAAATATTTTTTCTATTCTTTATTTTGTGAATATTTTATGTATAAACATTTGTTATATATTTGGGATGGTTCCTCAAGGAACATAAAAAAGTACATTCAGTAGCTAAGTTATGTTAGTGAATAGGGATTTTAACGGGTCGAGCCGAGTCGAGTTTTGATTTTAACGGGTCAAGCCTGTATTTAAATGTGTCTGACTGGCCTTAGCCTGTTACCTGTTACGAATATAATATTGGCCTGTGGCCTGGTTTATTTACAAAAAATAAAAGCCTGTGTGAAGCCTGTCTTAGCCTGTTAGCATGTTAAAGAATAAAAATAAGAGAGCAAAATTCCACAAAAAATCAATTTCCAGATAGAAACCTTAGCTTCCAATTTGCAGCAATAATTTACAAAGTCTACAATAAATAAAATAAATTAAAGTGAGAGAATGTAGATAACAAGTTATATTATCTTAGCCCATTATAAAAAAATGCCAACAAAAAAAATAAAATAAAAATAAAATAAATAAATTGATACAAACGAGCAGTGCACAGTGGAACGAATGAGTTTTTGTGGGTTTGTTTATGTGAAAGAGGATGAATGATAATATAGAACATCACTAGTAATTTCATAAATATTCATAAATGCAATATATATCCAAATGGCATAATATAGAACAAAATCATTCAAAAAGTTTGTTAAACCAATAAAATGTGGTGAAATAAATTGATGAGAGAGAGAGTTATTACAAGTAGTATAAAAAATATAAAATAAATATTTATATACTATGCTAGCTTGGGAGGCTCTAAGGCCGAGCTTATGAATTAGACCCTGAGGCCTTTTTGTTATACGAGCTTTTATACAAGTCAAAGTCTGGTTCCAACACGAGTTTTTATTAAACGAGCTCAGACCTTCACGATTCAAGTCAAAGGCCCCCGAAAGGCCCCTGGTTCGTTTAGCACCCCATTGTGAAAGTATACGAATGACAATTGACAGCTACCTAAATACGTACGTGGTGCATTAAATGATTATTTACGAAGCACCGACACAGCATTTTTATACATTCGTGACACGTAACGTCATTATTTCAAAAATAGATCTTAGTATTAAATAATATTTTTAATATAGAGTGTATTTCACAATAACAAAATATAATAAAAGAAAAATCATAAGCACAAATAATAAATTATCCATACAAAATTGATAAATATCTCAACTAGAGTGTGGATGTGGAGTGCTACTAAAAATTAACAGAAGCAAAATTAATTACAAATTAATATGGACAATGAAAAAGGAAAAAGAAAAAAAGAAACGGAAGAGACAAAGATACGATAAATGGTTTGCAGAATATGGACAAGAGACAAATACACAATAAATTAACCAAGAGAATTATTAAACCAATATGGACAATTTTTGTTCACAGTCAGTAAAAAACAAAAAGAGAGAGACAAAGGCATGATAAAAAAGAAGAAAAAAAAGACAAACAGACATTATTAATGCTCTTTTTTTTGTAATAATGCTCTTTTTTATTTGGGTTTATCATCTATCATTTAATATGATCACAAAAAATTTCCTACACACAACATTTTGTGGGGCCCGCAGCCAAAAAAAAAACTCTTGTATGCAAAACGAATCTCTATAACATAACACAATCACTTTTCTTACAACATAACTCTTATAAAACCCTTTTTATTCTGGTAACAATATTAATATGAAAGATAAAAAAGAAAAGAAAAAATGAGGTTAAAGAATAAAGACAAACCGAGAGAGAGATAGACGTGGACGTAGTCACGCGAGGAGAGGAAAAAAGGAAGAGCAACGTCGAGGAGAGGAAGATGGCGGATGTGAGTCTGCAGAAGTGAGTCGGAAGACGACAGAGAAGGCAGAGGAGAGGAAGACAAAAATTAGTAGAACGTAGAAGTGAGCTCTCACTCTTAGCGATTTCGATTTCGGAGACAAACGTTAGACTTCGAGGTGAGGTGAGGTGAGTACAAAAGTGAGTAAGATTTGGATTTAGGGTATTTTTTTGCACAAAATCTTCACCTTTTAGTTTTTTAAAATTCACAACCTATCATTTGACCGAATCAAATTTGTTGACCAAGCTGATACGTAAAAATCGGTTTGGGACGCGTATTGGATATGTAGAAAAAAAAAATAGCACGTATTGATGCTTCATAGATGACTACTAATAACGTGAACTAACTTCAATTGATTGATTTGCATGTGAATATTATACATAGTCTGTTTCTTTTTACTATTGTAAAGTATTTGGCAAAAAAATATCTCAAACTAATGTGTTTTTCAAAATATTTTTCATTGACCATACGGGATTAATCTCACACGTTAATCAATCAAGCGGGACTTTGTGCTAGCATATTATTTTCATTCAGAACTCCAATATATTTGTAATAATTAAGCTTCGTATGTTTGTCTGTGAAACTGTCACATTGGCACAAAGTACCGTAAGATCAATGCACGGGACTTAAGAGTCTCGTATAGTTAACGTACGAGACTTTGACACTGGCACTAAGTCCCATATGGTTGATGTACATGACTTGTGTTGAGTGATCAATATAACATCTCGTAGTTAATCTTTATTGTTATTAAGCGCAATGATAACTCAAATAATTACTCTCTTTTAAAACATAAGATCTCAAAAGCATAGATATAAAATAACTACTAACCATTCATAAGCTTAATTTGGTCGAAAAAATTATTAGAACATCATATAATATCAGAAGAGAGTCCGTTGATTCTTTCTGATGAAAATAGTCTAGCAAACTTGACCTTATAGCTAAATTGATCTCTGGATAGCCTTGACCGTTTTTAAAATTAGGGACTCGCGGCTCTATGCAAAATTATAATTATTTAATATGATAAACTAGACACCTCAAGCTTTCCATAAAGCCATAATAAGAGTCATGTGGCCAATTATAGCCTGAGTTATGCAATTCACAAGACAATTGTCCTATATTATCATCTACAGTCGGTTCAGCCCGCTTCACAAAATTATTGGGAACTCATGGGTGCTCCAAAGTTTCTAGATTTTTTATATGTCAAACTAGACTTTTTAATCGTTCTAATGATATATTATTTGCTTCAATTGGATTTGTATATCTCAGGTTATACATGTCGCAAACCAACCGCTTCAAATCGAATTTTCAAAATCAAGGAAGCAACTTCAAATTAAAAACTAGGAATGGGTCCCTTATCCATAAATCATAAGACTTTCTAGAATTTAAGAGATTTAAGTGAGTTTTGCACAGGTTCGAGTTTTATTCAATTTGGACCACTCTATCTCAAAATATGTTAATTTTATGACGTTAAGGCTGTTGTTGCCCTGCCTAGATATTTAGATTTTCGTTGAGGGAATATCCGGATATAGGACATGAAATACCCGGGTATCATGACTGGCTAAAAATATCATTCCAAGCGTAGGGTTAGGAGTCTAAGTTTTATTATTTTGCCATACAGATGCCCAAAATGAACCTAATGGACAATTATATCAATACACACTTATATACATCCATTTAATCCTTGAATTCTTATTATTCATTAAAACATCCATCCATGGATTCTTGACTTAGTCCTCAAAGCCCTTACATTACACCCATACATAACTTAATTCAAAACTCAACTTTAACATCATAGTGTAACTTCTTATGAGTCATTTGATGACAAAACACATTTCTTACACAATGATGCACCTATCAATATATTAGCATATAACAAAGAGTTCCTATTCAAAAGGAAACATCCACATTATCCATCATGTCATTAACTTAGCTTAATACTCAATTTCAAAACGTAGCACTTTGACATAATTGACATCAGATACATATGCCTCGATTCACTTGAATTACAAACCAAAAATACATGCTTGAACCATAAGGCATGCACAACATATTAATGCCTCTTTGTCAAAATATAATTCCTTTTCTCAAAATGGTTTTCCAAATACATAGGCTCCCAAAATAAGCATGTCAAATATATGCAATCTTCAAGAGAACTATACATACTCCTTTCCCCTTGAAATGCTACTCACCTATGTTGCACGGACATCGAGACACAAGATACGATACGACACTCCAACACGTTAATTTTAAGAAATGTTAAATTTCGACACGTTAGGACACTTTTTAATATTATATAATATTTTTAATTTATGTAGTGTATATTATATTCAGTATTCAATAATTTGACAAAAAAATAAAGCTAAACTTATAATACCATCAATTTTATAAAGAAACACAAGACATATCAGATGTTTATATTAAACTCAATAAAATCGTAATCATAATCTAACGAATCTAATAGTTGGAACTCAAAATGCAACACAACGTAACCTTTGAACCTTTTTTGAGTCTTTGTAACGAGTATTGGAGTGTCGGGAAGTGTCAGAGTGTCGGGAAGTGTCAGACACGACACGTCAGGATTTTTGAAGTGTCGGTACTTCATAGCTACTCACTCCTCCTCGAGGACCTAAAATCACATAGCTCTAAATAGGGTGAGATAAAAATCTCAGTAAACTAAGGGTCCTTGGAGATCCCTCCACCCTTAAGTTCACTTCCCTGCATGAAATGTTAGAATACACATGACATAATATAACCTTATATGTACATTGAGGTAAGCTAAAGTTAATTAATTCGTGCACCCGGTGCACTAGAACCACTTGATGAGTCGTCATCAAACAAGTGTCCACGTGGATTTCCAAGAGTTGGACCTTTTTAGGATAAATCCCCAAAGGGAAGCCCATGCCTTATTATTTTGGCCAATGAACTGCACAAACATCAACGCTCTCTGTGTATCCAGTACACTAGGACCACTTAAATGAGTTATACCTCAAGTGAGTGTCCATATGAAACTCCTAAATTCTAAACCTCTTTGGATAAATCCCTCCAAGGGAAAGTCCATACCATATTCTCTCGGTCAATGAACCTTAACCAATCAATTCATGATATCATGGCTATCCACGCAAGCACATTGTTGGGTCTATATTATCTCTCCATTTATTGTGGTTACTTGTTCGGAAAATGTTCCTCTTTATTATCAAATTCTAGGATAAAATTGTGAAAGACCCAATTAAGAAGGCCGATTGGGGAGAAAAAGAAGGAAAATTACAAAAGCCACATAATATTGTTAAAAAGTTCATCTTTGAACTCAGGGTGGTTCCTAGCATGAGTGAGCCCATACAGTTGTATTGTGACAACAATGGTGCCACTGCATAGGCCGTGGGCAAAGGAACCCAGGTCTCATCAAATATCGAAGTATGTGCTCCACAGATATCACCTGATTAGAGAGATCATGGATAGGATGGATCTAAAGATGAACTATGTCCGCACAGATGATAACCTGGTCGACTCTTTGACGAAAGGAGATTATTAGAGAAAATATGATAGTCATTATGAGGCTTTAGGTGTGAGACTTTAGTCCGATTGGCTCTAGGTCAAGTGAGAGATTGTTAGTATATAGGTGTCATATAGACAATCTAAAAGTCAGATGGACCCTTATACTTCTTTATTGTTATAAATAAATTAATGAATAAAATAATTCTTTATCTTCTTTCATATTGCCTGTCTCAAATATTATACGTTTATATATATTGAATATTAGTAACTGGATAAAGCCCTTGGAATGGAACATTTGTCGCATTGAGGATCTGTGATAGGGATTAAGATCATGAGGACTTAATGACACCACACGTCTATTGCCAGAAATATGTTCCTAGTCTAGAGACACCGAGAATGGGCATTGGTGATCTCGGGTAAGACTAGCACGACTTAGCTACTTGGATGGAGATGTAAGGTAGAGACCTTGTGAGTTGTAGACATGGAGATGTCTTCGCTGACTCGTGGGTGGACCCATTGGAGAATATCTTGCACTGAACTGACCTGTCAAGAGACACTATAGGGAAATCTCAGAGATAGTATCAATAGATAATGTTTCTTAATATTTGAGTGTGTCTTTCCTTAGACCTGACATTGTCACATAGACCTGTGCTCTGGAAGACATGCTTTGATAGTATACCTTGTATGCTCGAAACATGGAGACTTGTAGGTATACTCTTGGGTATGCCCTAATGACTCTAGGCTAGTGTGACAAGCTGAAGAATTCGTCAATCACTATAAGAGATTTGATTATCCATAAAATGGTGAAACTGTAATGATATTTACGGGTTCAGGAATCTATGCATAGTAAAGGAGTTATGAGATGGTCCACCCTTTAGAGTCTGTAAATGAAGATTCTCTGCTCATGCTAAAGCTAACTCTAGATTGCAGGGGTTTATACATATCCTCGCCCTAGGTTAATGTATGGAGAACCGAGACGAAAGGACAATACACACGGTAACCAAATAGGTATAACATGTTGATCATTTGATGAAATCGACTAACTCTGGGATAACAAATTATAACATTGCTAGTGCTCTGTGTCGTCATTAGACGTGTTGTGCCCAGTAGGGCCAAGCCCATGTATTTCAATGCTATGTTGGGTATGGTGGTGGGTCACACACAAATTGAGTAATCCGGACAAATACCTTCTTTTCCCCTTAAAAGGAATTTTAAACCAATTCAAAATTAAAATTGATTCGTAAAATAATAAAATCGGCTGGATTCGCTAAACCGAACCACTAAGGGCCCGTTTGGATGAGCTTTTTTTCCTTCAAAAGCTCCTTTAAAAAAAAAAAAAAACACTTTTCGTTTTTAGTTCGTTTGGATGCCTGCTTTTAAAAAAAGCAGAAGTCACCAAAAAAAGTCAAAAATTTACTTTTTACATAAGTTAAAAATTTTAACTTTCAAAAAAAAGCAGAAGTGAAAAGTCAAATATTTTTTTCAAAAACTAAATTTTTTTATAAAAATATAAATAGCTTTAACTTTTATAAAAAACACTTCTAAAATAAAGAAGCGATAAAAGTTACTTTTTTTCAAAATCCAAACAAACGAGCTCTAAAAACTGTTCAGTTTTCGAATCAAATCACTAAAATGAGTTCGGTTGATTTCGACATAAAAAATCGAACCGTACCCACCCAAACTTCGGTTATTTCTTTAAAAGTGAGGCTTTCATTTCCATCTTTTGTTCTCTTATCCATTCATTTTGGCGTTTATGAATATATACGTATAAATATGCATAAAAATAAAATTCTGACGGAAGTATCTAGTTTCATTCTTTTCTATGTTGGTATCACCATTGCCGGCCCCGTCCAGAGAACAAAGGGTTCTCTCTGTTTTTTTTGGGACCATTTCTCTCTCTTTTTAATAAATAAGGCTTTTCCTATAAATATATATTCTATTTATATCAGATTTGAAAGAAGAAAGGTTTTGATTTGGTTTTTTCCATTCTTTCTTTGTAAATTGAGAATAAGCGTGACTGGGAAGCTTCTGAGGATTTTCATCTTTGGGTCCAAAAGTATCAAAAAGAAGAGGTAAAAGCATTTATTGTTTGTATATCCTCCTGTTTTATATTTGGTTGTTCTGCTTGAAAACAGTTGGTAACTTAGAAGGACTCAATTCTGATTGCTGAGCGAATTCATGATATGGTAGGTTTAAAGAATACGTGAAGAAACTTATACAAAAAAAAAGAGAAAAAAGAAAAGAATACGTGAAGAAAATAGATTACACATCCAATTATATAGTTATGTTAAAAAAATATAATATAAAATTATTGATGGGCTATCATGTTACAACTTTAGGGCCGATGGTTACTTTACAATGGGTCTTCAAGTAACAGATTAAAGTATTTTTAATAATTTTTTCTCTCTAACAAAGTAGAAGTAATACGTATGATTAGATAATAATCTTGGTTTATATATAGTGTAATTTGTCTTTTTAATTACATCTCCAGGGGATCCAAAATCATTTTATAACCATTTGATCCCGCGTAACTAACCGTTTTTGTTTTCACTGATCGAATTATGCCCCTTATTTGATCATGATTAATATTGATTGAACTTAAAAGTTAGAAATATGTGATAGGTTATTATGCCTAGTCTTACTTTGCCTACCTTTACCTACCCAATTATAAAATAATTTTCCTTTACAATTTTTTTCTCGTCACTGTCTCTTATCCTTTCTCTCTCCTCTCACCCCTTGAACGACCATCATCTTCATCAAGCCTACCATCAATTTTGAAATTTTATAAAGGATAGAGTCAAAATTTCAAAATTTAAAAGGTGTTTCTCTTTCACCAACGATTCCCTTGACTCATCCTAATTGATACTATTCCAAATTTTGTTAGAGTTTGCTAATTAATCACACGTGTCGAATTCACATTATTATTTAATTATGGATCTTAGGTGAATTAGTTGATTTCATCCTCATGCGATTTTGTCGAGTCGCTTGCGTCCATGTACTCAGTTAGTTGCTGAAGCGCCATTGAAGAGAGAGAAAGATAGCGATTTGAATAATGGGAAAAATATTTCTGCAGATACTGCAGATGAGTTATCTGCATTTATTCTCAAAACGACATCGTTTTGGTATTGAAATCTTAAAAAATTATACATATAAAGATTATTATAACCATGAAATAAATTAAAATCACAAAAACACCGTGATTTCCGCCCAAAATGACATCATATTGGACTTACTGCAGATAATTTATCTGATAAAAAACAAACCCTTGAATAATTGTCATACTATTGGCATCTTTGGCATCAACCACTTTCAACATAACTATTTTACCATAGACATAACAAATAGATGTGAACAAAATACCAATTCAAACTAATAAGGGATTTCGATTCTATGTGCTTCTCTCTGTCTGTCTTCATGGACAGAGAGAAATGAGAGGAGAGAGAAAGGGTAAGAGACAGTGAGAAGAAAAAAAATTGGTAAAAGAATTTATTTTATCCTGCAGATATCCACCGTTAGAGGAAATTAAGATAAGCAGATTGAAAGTATGCAATAAGCTATCTCAAACCAGACCAAACCAAAAATACATTTTCAAAGTTAATTTGATGATTATGATTTTTTTTTCAAAACTTTAACTTCTCCTAAGAAAATGCTAAATGATTAGAATTCTTCTTTATTATTTTGGTTAAAGGAATAATCATGCTTATTGATTCTTGGATAGATAAGTGAACATTGATATATACTCTTATATTTTCTAATAATCAACTTGAATCTAGCTAAATTATTTTGAAACATTAATTCATTTTTAATGTTGCGTTCCCCTAATTTATGTATTATCTTGGACAATGTTCCTAGAATGGAGGGAAATGGCAATTCAAGCTTAATAGTGGAGAGTGATGTCCCACAATCAGCAAAGTCGAAGTCATTTCAAAGTTTGTCAAACTATGGTAAGGCACTATTGAACACCCCGTTAAGACTAATGGATCGGGTCATGACTCGGTCCACGGATGAAATGGAGTTGATGGAAGTGAAGAAGCGAAGCCAGCATGAAATGAAGAAGAAGCTTTCGTGGTGGGACTTGATATGGTTCGGTATGGGTAGTGTCATTGGTTCGGGTATCTTTGTTCTCACAGGACTTGAGGTCAAGAACCATGTGGGGCCCGCTGTTGTGTTGTCCTACGTTATTTCTGGCATCTCTGCCATGTTGTCCGTCTTTTGCTACACTGAATTTGCTGTGGAAATTCCTGTGGCTGGTAATTTTTTTATTTTTTTTCAAATTTTTTTGGTGCTCTCTGTTTAAGTTTACTGCAAACATGGGTAATTTTAGGTTACTGCTAGTTTCTCATCTCTTAAAAGTTCTATCAAACTAGAAAAACACTCAACAACTAATTATTTATAAAATTATGAGTAAAATATCATTTTAGTCTCTTATATGTATATTTGAATTTTTTACTTTTGATTTCTCGTTAATTTCTTTTATAAGATCATATCTAAACTGTTTAAGTGGTGGTAAGCTTGTCTCTTAACTATCATTTGCAATATCGAAGATTAACTTATTTTAAAAATAGTTAAAACTTTAAATGAATTTAGAAAATGTTTGTTATTATAATAAAGTTAGAGAAATTCATATATAAATATAAGAGAAGCGTTATATTAACAAATTTTATTTTATTTTTACAAATTACACTATGTGTTACTGGTAAGACTTCATTTAAAAATATCTTACCGATAAGACATAACGTAATTTATAAACAAAAAATTTATAAATATAATTTTCTCCTAAATATAATATATTTAGTTTTATACTATGTCAAGTTTTAATGAATAATTGGTTTTAATGGTTTGTTTAGTAAAAATTAACAAAAAAAATAGTGCTCTAGCTTTACGAGGTTTATATAACAATATTTTAAGGGTAAAATGAGTCTTATGCTACAGGATAAAAAAATTATCTTCCATTGACTCATTGATTTATCTGCTATTTTCTTTTTTAGATGTGGGACACATATGATTTGTTGTCTCTATCTATGTAGCACCGATACCGACACGGGACACGTGACACGATACGACACGACACTCCGACGCGTTAATTCTAAAAAATGTTAGATTTCGACACGTTAGGACACGTTTTGATATTAAATAATATTTTTAATTTATGTAGTATATATTATATTTAATATTCAATAATTTAACAAAAAAATGAATCTAAACCTATAATATTCATAAATTTTGCAAAGAAACATAACATATCCCAAATATTTATATTAAACTCAATAAAATGATAATCATAATCCAACGAATCTAATAGTTGGAACTAAAAACTCAACGCAAATCAACATTTGAACCTTTTTTTGAATTTCTATAATGCGTGTTGGAGTGTCGGGGAGTGTCGGAGTGTCCGAGAGTGTCGGGGAGTGTCGGACACGACACGTCAGGGTTTTTGAAGTGTCGGTGCTTCATAGGTCTCTATTGTTGGAGATAGTGACTAGAGTTACTTTACCCATATTTTAATGGAAGATGATCCGTTTACAAATTTTTTGGAATTTTTTACAAATTACACTATCTTCTCCCGGGAGAACATAATGTAGTTTGCAAAAGTTTATATTCTTCCAGGAGAATATAGTGTAATTTGTAAGAGTTTGTAAACAAAAAAGTTTATAAATATAACCTGCCCCTATTTTAATATCTATTTGCTTACTGATATATCATAAATAGTTTTATCAAAGTAGTAACCTTTTTTCAAGAAAATATTTTCAATATTCCACAGCACTAAAGATTCACCTATCTATATTTATTATATCCACCTAATTATTGTTAATATTATATGAGTCCCATTTCCTTTTATTATTGATAAAAAAATACCGATTACTGTAGTACTGAAAATATAATTGTCCATGGTTCCCTTTTATCCATTTTGCACATCATGTTTCTCGTTAAACAAAAAGCTAATTGAATATACATGGGTTTTCGTTTTGTCCTTTAACATGACACAATAAAATTTTCTACACACATAATATTTTATTGGGCCCACACTTTTTAAAACAAAAAAATAAATAAAAATTAAGGCACGCAAAACGAATCTCTATAACATTACACAATCACTTTCTTTTACAACATAACTCTCGTAAAATCCATATACTATCTATCGGGTAAAAGACTAGTAGGGAGGGCTTTGGCTTTGAGTAATTTGATAGCTGGTTTGCAAAATGAGATTACAAATTTCAAATTTAGTACAAACCTTAGGCTAATTGAATGGTGATTTCATGCCCTTTATGTATAGGTGGTTCATTTGCTTACCTCAGAGTGGAGCTTGGTGATTTTGTAGCCTTCATTGCTGCAGGGAACATTATTCTTGAGTATGTGATTAGTAATGCTGCAGTGGCACGCTCATGGACATCCTACTTTGCAACTCTCTGCAACAAAGACTCTGATAAGTTTCTCATCTTAGCCAATGGCCTCGCAGATAGCTACAACATGCTTGACCCCATTGCTGTTGTTGTTCTCTCCATTGTTTGTGTCTTTGCTGTTTTGAGCACAAAGGGTTCCTCACGTTTCAACTACATTACCTCAATGGTTCATTTTCTCGTCCTCCTATTCATCATTGTTGCTGGCCTAAC
>JAVKPL010002878.1:0-18914 GCA_032173675.1 Gastrolobium villosum
CCAAGTGGGTAGAGGCAGTGGCCTTACCAACTAATGAAACCAAAACAGTGTGCAAGTTCCTAAAGAGCTACATTTTTACAAGGTTTGGTACACCTAGATGCATAATTAGTGATGGAGGCAGCCACTTCATAAGTAGGCAGTTTGAAAGCCTCCTCACTAAGTATGGTGTCAAACATAGGGTGGCAACACCCTACCACCCACAAACAAGTGGTCAGGTGGAGGTTACTAATAGGGAGATTAAGAAAATTTTGGAAAAGGTAGTTGGTCCTTCTAGAAAGGACTGGTCACTAAAACTAGAAGACTCCCTGTGGGCATATAGAACAGCCTATAGAACTCCAATAGGTTGCTCACCTTATAGACTCATTTTTGGTAAGGCATGTCACTTACCATTAGAGTTGGAGTACAAGGCCTATTGGGCTCTTGCAAGGCTGAATATGGATTACAAGGAATCCTCAGAGAATAGGTTGCTTCAGTTAAACAACTTAGATGAATTTAAAATGAACTCATATGAAAATGCTAAGTTGTACAAAGAGAAAATGAAAAGATGGCATGATAATCTAATTCAGGAAAGATGTTTTGAACCAGGCCAAAAGGTGTTGTTGTTTAATTCTAGGCTTAAACTTTTTCCTGGAAAACTGAAGTCAAGATGGTCTGGCCCCTTTGAAATTGTGGAAGTTTTTCCACATGGGGCAATAGAGATTCAAAGTGCCAAAGATGGTCGAAGGTTCAAGGTAAATGGCCAGAGACTAAAAGTCTATCAAGGTGAGCCTGTCATCAGGGACAAGGCAATTGTCCCTCTAGTTGACCCTTCTTAACTGTCCTTGTTGTGTTGCAGTAGTTTTCAATTAGTTAGTTAGAGTTTTTGTTTTGTTTTGTTGTATTTTGTTCAAGTTTACATGAATCTGTGATCTGTCACATAGGTGCTCTGTATTAAAAAGGCTGTCATGTATCAGTGTTGTCTTCTTTTCATCCATTGAGAATTGTCCAACAATTGTACAGATTTGCTGAGTATAAAAGGTGAGAGTGAGCAAATAAATAAGTTTGGGGTAGGAGTGTGCTTCCTTTGATCATTCAATTCAATTGGGATAGCTCATTCAGTTGCACATACATGTTTAAATTTTTTTTTTTTTTGTGTGCAATGACTGTTGATCGATTACACCAGGGAGTGTTCTCTGTTTACTCTGGTAATTCTTTTTATTCATTCTCTCTTTGCCTATCGATTACACCATGTGGGCTTGCAGTAAGTCCAGCGGTGTATTGGAGTGAGATTGGTTCCTAATCCAACTTGGGCCTTCTAACCGAGAAGGCAAGTTCTCTAAAGGGTAAGAGGAGCCCAACAAATTTGTTACGGTGAGTGGAATTAATTTTGAATTGGGCTGTTTCCATCAATGTATTCAGCCCAAATGAATTAACCATTTTTAACCATCTTTCTTTTTATTTAATTGGGCCAGGTTCTTAATTTATCAGCCCATTCCTATTCATTTAATTAATTATTTAATTAATTTATTCAGTCATTTTAAAAAAATCTGATGAAGTCAGATTTTTGATTTTTATCTATTTTATTCTATTTTATTTTATTTTATTTTATTTTAGTTTTATTTTTATTCCTTCTGATCTTTTCTTCTTCCCTCAATCTTTCTTCTTCTTCCCAATGCACTGCGCACCATTGAGCCACCAAACCATTAAAGCACTTCTGGGAAAAGACAACAGCTTTTCAGAGTAGGGATGTGACTTTTCTTTCTTTAGTCACGTCCATTTAATTGTGCTGATTGCCCCAATAAAAGAGTTTTATTTTTTATTTTAATTAATTCATTCAATTATTTTTATTTTATTTTTGTTTTTATTTTTATTTTTAATATCTCTTTTTAAAACCCCTTTCTCCCCTTCGCACCACCCTCATTTCTTCGTATTCCATGCCCTAGCCCCCATTCCTGTATTTCTCGTTCGCGAACGTCTTCGTCCATCTTGCGCGATCTCTCCTCCACCATCTTTCTTACTTTCTTCTCTTCTCCTTCCCCTAACGCGATCTCTTCCCACCGTGCGTACTGCGTCAAGCGAAACGGTTCGGATCTCTTGCATCCTGGTCGCGGTTTGTTTCTCTCCGATTTCCCTCACCATTTTCGCGAACCCAGGTATGTTCTAAAAACCTTAACTCGACATGATTTTGCTTCTAACCTTAATTTTATTTTTGTTCCCCTTTGTTGAGCACAAACCCGATTCTGTTTGTATGGGATTTTCGTTTTTATTTATTTATTTATTTATTTTTGATTTATTTATTAATTTTTATTTTTTTTTTCTGATTTGTAATAATTTTTTTTTATTTGTTCGGGATTTGATTTCATGAAAGGGTTTTTAATTTTAATTTTAATTTTTCTATTTCTATTTATATTTATTTAATTTTCTATTTTTCTATTTTTATATAAGTGCAAGAACTCCCTGATTTTTGAAAATTTTGCATGTACCTGTGAATGTTTTCTTTGTAGATTTTTCTAAGTGGTATGTCTGTTTAAATTACCTTCACTTTTAGTTATTTGTTCCTCGGCTGATAAAAAAATTCTGAGTTGTAATTAATTTTTCTATTCTGTTAAATTTTATTTTTTTATATATTCTAGAAATTATGGATAATAATTTATTTTATTTATTTATTTATTTATTTATTTTATTTTATTATTGCTGATTCTTTATAATTCTGTGAATGCTGGAAGTTATTAACAAATAATTCTTATTTCGAATTGCTTACTAATTCATACTCAGTAACAATGCCACCAAAAACCATGAACGGAGGACTAAAAACTAAAGCTCTTCGTGTTCAAAAGACTAGAAAATCAGCAACCGAACAATCCTCATCTCAAGAACCTCCTGTTTCAGCAAGAGTATCACAACGCCTCAAGGAGTTGGAGTCAGGCAAACTGCGCATTCATTATGAACGAGGATTCGACTTGACTGAAGAGGGAGGATACATGGAGCTTTTCGTCTGGCAACATGTTACACCATGGAAATGGGAAAATTTTGCAAGTCACCCCTCTGTTCGAGTGCCTGTCCGGTTGGTTCACGAATTTGTGGCCAACTTCCCAGAGGAGAATGAGCCTCTACAAGTCCTAGTTCGAGGGAAGCTGGTGGATATATCCCCAGCCAAGATTCAAGAGGTTTATAACCTCAAAAATGGGGATTACAACTGGTACTTGAAGTTTCTAACAGACAGGACTCAACCGAACGTTCATTCAATGATGGCAAAGATCCTCACGGGAAATCCCAATACAAAATGGGATTCTGAAAAGATGTTAACGACTGAGCTCACCAAGGAAGCTCAAGTCTGGGCCAAATTTGTGAGACACCGCATCTTCCCTAAATTGCACATGAACCACTTATCAACAAGAGTTGGTGTGTTGGTTTACTGCATAATGCAAGGCTTGCCATTCTACCCTGAGAGGCTGATTCACCAGGAGCTGTGTGAGAATTCTAAGAAAACAACAGGACCATTTTATTTTCCATGTCTGGTAAAGCTGTTATGTGATGCAGCTGGAGTCCCTTCTTCTTCTGAAGACAGGGAAATGGTCCCAATTCCGAATTCACCAATAAATGAAATCTGCCTGAAGAGGATAGCTGAGTCCAGCTTACGTAGAAAAAGAAAAACGTCTTCAACTCAGCCTCCTAAACGAGCAGAAAAGGGGCAGGTTTCAGAGATGAAGGATCAAATTATGGAACTGCAGCAATGTGTCAAGGGGTTGATTACATATATAAAAACCTCTAGGCATTGCTGTATGAAATCATATCAAGAGACCTTTCCCCAAGATGAGTTTCCTGAAATTCCAGCCTATCTTTTACAACAAATTGGTGATGAGGGGACTTCAAGAGCTGCTGAGCAGGGGTCAGATGATGATGTGGTTGATGTGGATGATACTTTTTCTGAGAGCTGATATCAAGTGTTGGTACCCAGGTTCTTTATTCATTTATTTTATTCATTTATTTGTTCATTTATTTGTTATTTATTTATTTATTTATTTATTTATTTTATTTTACGTTTCAATTTATTATTTTGTATTGCTGTGAGGACCCAGCTTAGTTTTAAGTTTGGGGTGATTTTTGTGATTATATGCTGTCACCAATAATCTTTCTGTATTTGCTGATTGGCACTTATTTTTGTTTTTGTAATTTACTCTGTTTTGTATGCTGAATTTATAGTAACTTGGAAATAATTTATAGCTTGATGTGCTTAACATTATCATTGCTTGAGTATAGCCAGGTTTAATTTAATTTAATTCCTAGTCAATTAAGGATTTAACTTAGTTAATCAGTGTTTACATAAGTTTAAAATCTATTGGCATGCCATTCATTTTTGTTGTAATCCCTGACTTGCTGATTCACTGATAAACCACTGATTAACAACCTATGTGAGGTATTTTGAACCCAAACACTCTATTCCTTTGAGAGTGATCATTGGTCATTATGTATTGATGTTTTGAATGCTGCACTCTGTTAGGATGACTGATATGCTATTTCTGTGTGATTGGGGCATTGTTTCTGAATATGTAGCCTAGAGCCAAAAGCCTTACCCTTCAATTATATCCCTTGGTCCCTTTATTTGAGCCTGAGCCTTTCTTTTCTGTTTCACCCTGATATTATAAGCCAAATTCCTTGTCCACCCTATATAGCTATCTTTAGTGTTTAGCTAATGCTCGTTAGCTTAGAAATACAAAAAGCTAAGTAAGGCAAAGGGAAATTGGTTGTAAAAAGAAGGGAAAGAAAAAGAAAGAAAATTCAGGAGGAAAAAAAATGTTAGAAGAAAAAGGAGAACAAGTGATCTTATAAAAAGGTCTTTGTAAAAAAAAAAAAAGATCTCTGAGCTTACTTTTTAAAGAGAAGAAGGAAAAAGGCAAAAGTAAAAAAAATAAAAATAAAAAAGGTAATCAATACAAGAGGGAGAAGAAAGTCAGTAATTTCCCTTTGTCTTGTTTAGGCAAAAAGATCAGAAAAAGCTAATGAGGATTAGTGAGACACTAAAGGGTTAGCTTAATTAGCCAAGTGACTAGAAAAACAATAATCCTAGCCCTGCCTCTTTACAAGCTTTAAAGACCCTATGATGGAAGTAGCATGTTGGACTTCAAGTTTCTGAATGGTTGTGTAGATTGGAAACATTCATGCATGATGACAATGAGTGAACCTTCCTTATAAAAAAAATGAAAGAGTGTGATTAATTGAAAATATCTGGAAAGGAATTCAGTGGATTGTCAATTGAATCAGTTTAAATTAAGGTTTGCAACTGATTGAATGTGCATGAGTTTTTGATTGAATGCTTCTATAATTACTGATTGACTGGAGTTGGATGATTAATTTGATGAAGGAATTGGTTAACATTAAGCCTGGTCAATGCTTTCAGAAGTATGATGTTTTGCATAGATGGTTGATAAATTTAACTAAGTTATTAAGTTTAATTCTGTGGTGCTAAGTGATTATGAATTTTGATCTAACAGGCTATTTTTTTTTGAATGAAAGTTTGTTTGATTGCTTGAGGGCAAGCAATTGGTTAAGTTTGGGGTATTTTGTTAGCACATATTTATATATATTTATATTATATTATTTTATGATATTTAAGTGTCTTTGGGTTGTTAATTAGTGTTTTTGCAGGTAAATTAAGCCCAATTGAGTTAAGTAAAGATCCATGTAAAAAATGAAGGTAAGAAGTAAAAATGGTAATATTTGTCTTGTTACTCACCTATTTTATTTATTTTTATCTTCAGATCACATGAAAAAGGAGGGAGCAATCTGGACCGATGGATTAAAAGAAATGGATGACTGTGATGGAAGGAGGCTTTTCTGATGGCTTTGAAAAAGAAAAAGGATATATCAGAGAGAGAAATAATAGATAGTTAGTCATTAGATATTAGAAAAAAAAGGTTCTAGAAAAATAGAAAAAGTTTCTCTGAGTTCTCTCTTTCGTTATTACTTTCTGTTCTTGAAAAAACACTTCTCGCTTTCTTTTCTGTGTGTGGGTTCGTGTTCGCCGCTGTGTTGTTCGTCCACATCCTTGATCTTGGAGTGCCTTGACAACGCGTCTTCAAGGGAGAGGATCAAGGATCTGCATGCGAAGCGGTCGGTTCCTGCGTTTCTGGAAGTTGTTCACTGTAGATCGAGTTAGGGTTTTTGATGTTTGAAGAATCAGTTTCTTTCTGAACTTGGTAATGTTTGCTTTTTATTTTTCGGATATTGTAGTATTTCTGATAATGGGTTTTTAGATCTTTTCTTTTCTGGGTATGTGAGAATGATTGGATGAATATTTCTTAAAGTTCTTGTTATTGCTGCGTTTTCTCATTCGATTGATTCTTTTAACTTTCTAATTCAAGAGAATCATGGGAATGAACCTTGAGTTTTTCAACAGAAATAATTTGGGAAATGCGTTTCTGTTAAGAATCGATTGAACCCCTTTGGATTAGGGATAATCAAGGGTGATTTCTGATAATTTTCTAAAAAGATTTGGAACCTTTGGAAAAAGAATTTCTTGAATGTTAATGTTGATTCTGGGAAGTTTCAATTAAACTAGTTGTAGTGCTTCGGAAATTGAGATAAACTCGCTGTAGCTTTGAACGAAATTTGCAGGAATGCAAATACTTTGTGTCATCCATGATTTTAACATACTCAGAAGCCTTTTACATTGTTAAACACTTCTTTACTGCTAGATCATGTTTTGATAGTTTAATAAGAATACAATAAAATTCTCTTTTTACCATAAACCAATTAAATTCCAATTAAAGAATTTTTAATTCAGATTAATAGAAAGAAAAATAATTCAACCTGTTCCCAGAACGATAACTCTTTTCTTTTGAAAATATACCTCTCAACAGTTATCCCTCAATGACTTCAAAATGACATCATTTTGAGGCTGAAATCAAGGTATTTTGTAATTATAATATATTGCAGGGTTATATTAATCTTTATCATTATAATTTTTTAATCTTATAATTCTAAAATGACATCGTTTTGAGCTCGTTAGAGATAATTTTATCCGGTAACTAAAGAAATATTTTTCCCTTTTTTGAAAAATAATAACTATTATTATAATTTTTATGATCAAATTATTTAAGACTTCAATAACGTTTCAAGGTTTAATTTTTTTTGAAGATGATGTACCCAAAAATTGAACATGCAAAAAATATAATAAAACTGTTTATATTCCATCGCATAATAATATAATCTTGGGAAGAGTTGAACAATGCGCATGTGGTTTATTCCAGAATCACTTATGTCCCTGTGATTTTTTTCTTATCACATATGTCCCTGTGGTTTGTAAAAGGGTATGTTTTTTATCACATATGCCCCTGTGGTTTCTTATTTTTTACAAAGCACAAGGACATATGTTATAAAAAAACCACAGGGACCAGTGGTGGAGCCGGGCTCCACTTTGAATTCGGGCCAAAAAATTATATGTGTATTTATTTTTCTTAATTTTATTTAGTTCATATCATAATATATTTAAATTATATTAAATATATAGCACTTGAAAAAATAGCACTAAGAAGAGTTATAATTTTATTAATTATTTTTTAATTTCACAAAAAAGTATTATATTATTTTATACAAGTGAAAATTGAACACATAATCTAATACAACTTATCCAAATCTTTCACCAAAATATCCAAATCTTTCACCAAAAATATTTTAAGTTTTAGATAAGGCTAAATTATAAATTGTAGTCCGAGCCAAATTACAATTTTAATCCGGATCAAATTATAATTAATTATATAATTATATACAATAAATACAATTTGTTAAAATTTAGCCTGGGTGGAGACACACCTACCACATACGTGGCTCCACCACTGACACGTAGATACATGATGCTGAAGTAAAACCACATGTGGATTGTCTCTCAAGAAAAGTGGTAATTTCACACATGATTTTCTCCATTGTTTATGTAATTATGACTATTCAACTAATCAAAACATGACAAAATTTCATGGGACCGGGTCTGCTATTATTGAATATATTGTAACCTCACATAAAAGTATGTTAGATGGATTATTTTGTCCCCTTTTAAAAGTAATGTATGATTTTATCCTCTTCTCAAATTATATAGTAATTTATTATTTTACCTCATTCTCAAACTATATAGTAATATACTCTCTTCTCAAATTATATATCAATTTTTTTTATTTGACCAAAATTTGACCAAGACCAACACCAAATTAAATGATTTACTGAAGTAAGCGACTCATTTACTCAAATAAGTATATCTGAAACTTTAATTAAATATGGATAAATTGATATACAATTTAGGAAAGGAGCAAAGTATATAGTAGGGTAAAAAACGATCAATCCACCATAAAACATCATGATTATATGTAAATAATAATTATCTTGAAATGATTGATTTAGTTACTCTAAAATTGAAGGGTACACTTTAAAATAAAATAAAAAAATATTTTAATAGCTTCATAATTAATTTATAACATATGCCAATATCAATTATTGAATTTTTTTCAGTACATCAATTATTGATTTTGGACTCTTATAATTATAACTCTACACTTTATTCCTCTAGACTGTGGTACTACTCCATCCTTTTGGAAAAGATATATTACAATAACGGAAAAATATTTATCCTTTTAAATGACACAACTTATATCCTTTCATTCTCATTCTTACAAAGAGGTGAGACCCACACTTTTATTTTTTTTTTTGTCAACTCTTTCTCCTTCTTTATCTATCTCTTTCTCTCTCTTAAAATGATACAACCATATGACACACATTTTACCCTTACAATAAAGAGCACAGAATCTCTACCCGTGACTCTCCATGTGCTGCCATTTAATGTTCACGGGTCCATAACAAGTGGTTTTAGAGTTCCTGTCTTCTGTTTTATATATGTTACAAAATCCATATATAGCTTCACAAATGCGCAAAAACTACAAGTACTCACCAACATTTCATTGAGTTAAAAACTGATCACTGGTACATTATGATGAGAATGGAGCAGAAGAAGTGGGTGGCACTGGCACTGCATCTTATGATGGTGTTGTTGGTGATGGCTTCTATGTTGGAAGGTTCCAAAGGGATAAGTCTTTGTAACATGAGTGAGGATGGATTAATGGCTTGCAAGCCATCAGTGACTAAGCCAAACCCAGTTGATCCATCCCCTGAGTGTTGCAAGGCTCTAACTGAGGCTGACTTTAAATGCCTTTGCTCTTACAAGAACTCATTAGAGTTACCTATTCTTGGAATTGACCCAACTCTTGCTGCTTCACTTCCTGCCAAGTGCAATCTCACTCCTCCAGATTATTGCTAAGCTTCTCTGCTCTGTTTGTGTCTATCTTTTCATTTAAGGGTCATAAATAATCTTTTCTGTTAATGGCCTTATTGTGATCAATGTATTAATTGTACTCCAATTACTTCTTATATAAGTACTTTTTTTCTTGCCTAAATTATAACTTGGGTTTATGATCTCTCATTTAACATCACCTTATGAAATTTCCTACACACACAATATCTTGTGGGGCCCGCAGCAAAAAAAAAAAACTCTGTCACGCAAAACGAATCTCTATAACATAATACAATCACTCTTCCTACAAGATAACTCCTATAAAACCCTTATAACTTACCTCTTTGAACTTTGACCATATTTTAAATTATATTCTTGTACTTTTAATTGTTTCAATTAACCATCTGAACTTTATAATTGTTTCAAATCAACAATTCTGTTAAAGACTTTACGACCTCTATTAAACCTCCTCAGAAGCCCTCAAGCCCTGAGCCACAAATTTCTTCTCTCTTTATCTATTTTCATTACATTATTTAAGATATTGAACACTAAAAATAAATTGAATAAGTTTGTCTCCTTTTTAGGGATTTGTATTCATTGTATATAATCTCACTTTAATGCCATAACAAAACGTCAAATCACCTTAGAGATTAGCCTCATGGATCTTCTAGGCAGGACCATTACAGCAGTATTCTTCATGCTTCTTAAAATTCTTGCAGTAGGTTTTCCACTTGAACCATAAATTGAAAGTAAACTGACCTTTGAAGGCCGATGCATGTAAGGTGTAAAATAAAATTTTTACTGCGGAACATACATGCACACATAGGTTCATGCCTTAAGACAGCATGATGTTACCTTGTTTTTGGCCTGATCAGTCAGGGAGATCAGATGTCAGGCTTGAAGGGTTCAAACCCTCTAATGGTGATCCACACCACCGTTCGTCAATGATGCAAGAACCCCTTCTTGAAAGCCACCAGATGAACACCACAGTGAGGCTTGCTATGCGCACAAGTGGTGAAGGTGGATGCTAGGTATTCTGTTTGGAAAGGTGTAGTGAACTACCCTACAGAATGGTGCATTAGATGAAGGAGAGTTGGCTAGGTTTTCTTAACAAAACCCTAAGGTGAGGAGGCTGTATATATACGCACACCTTGATGAGAGGAAGAGGGAATTTAATTCATTCAAAATGAAAACCAACTTTCAAAAACCTTTGAAGTTTGCGCATGGAACAGGGAGGATAAGTGGAGCTGTTGCAAAACCAATTTTGCCAACAACCTCCAATCTTATCCACATGAAATTAAGTTCAAAATAATTTAAACTTAAATTCATAAACTATCATATAATATACACTTTTCATGCGCATAATTCAGCCCTAGAAGGGGTCCAAATATATTGAGTAGTTGCATTCAAAATTTGAATCAACTCACCCACCGATTCCCTCAACCACCAAATCTGAATGGAGCTTTGTTTTAAGTGATAAGATGACATCCTTATCACTTAAACTTGCGCACCAAACAGCCCAAGGAAGTTCTCCAAAGATGCTTCTTGATCCAAGGAATATGCTCCAATAAGATCCTGTCTTATCCTTTTGTTATGAAACAACTTTTCAAAACCAATTCAAATTTGAATTCAAACACTTGAATTCAAACGTTCAAACATTCAAATTCAAAATTCAAAATTCAAAATTTCAAATTTCAAATTTCAAATTCAAAATTCGAATTTCAAAATTCAAATTTCAAAATTCAAATTTCAAATTCAAAATTCGAATTTCGAAATTCAAATTCCAAATTCAAATTTCAAAATTCAAATTTCAAATTCAAAATTCGAAATTCAAATATTTGATTATTAATTTAACTAATTAAATTAATTAGTAATGGCTTGGACTATCCAAGCCCATTACTAAGCTCCATGCACTACCCACCCATTTAGGTGGGCTTCCAAACAGCTTCTTGGGCTAACAACCATTATTAGGCCCAATACCTTTAAAGCTAGTCCATCATGACTACAAGGTGTTAGTGTGTGACCCATTAGGTCCAACTTAGCTTCTGACATAACTGGGCTTGGGTCCAACAAGCCCACAACCCAATTAATGACAACACAGAGCACTAGCAATGCTTTGTTGCCCCAGAACTAGTCAGATTAATGACTTGATCATCCTATTGCACATATTTGGTTACCGTATGTATTTCCCTTCGTCTCGGTTATCTTCCCATTAACCTAGGGTAAGGAAATGTATCAACCCCTGTGGTTTAGGGTAAGCTTGGGAATCTTCAATTTACTGACTCTAAAGGCAGATCATCTCATGATCTCTTTTACTATGCATAGATTCCCGAGTCCCTGTAAATGTCATCCCGATTTCTCCGGTTTACAGATAACCTAATCTCTCACAGAGATTTGACGAATTCCTTCAGCTTATTACCCTAGCCCTGTGCCCTTTAAGGACACGCCCAAGAGTATACCTATGAGTCTCCATGTTTCAGGCAGACGAGGCATACAATCAAAACATGCCTTCAAGAACACAGTCTAGGTAATAACTTCTGGTCTAAGGAAAGACATACCCAAACATAAAGAGATTACTCTAATGACACTATCTGTGAGATTTCCTCATAGAGTCACTTTTTGGGTCTGTTCAGTGCGAGCTATACTCTTATAGGTCTACCTACGACTTTAGCTAAGATATCTCCATATCTGCAGCTCATGAGGTCTTTACCTTGTATCCATATACAAGTAGATAAGTCGTACTAGTCTAACTATTTTAAAAACTTGGATATGGAGTGTATTTTTTTTTTCTTTCAAGCTCGAATTTGCTTGCTCGAGCCAACAATTTCAAATATATTTTTATCCTATTTCGGTGCTAACTAATTTTACCAAACTGTAGTTTCTAAAGACCTTTTAGGTGAATATGATAAAATATGAATGAATATGATATGAGAATAAGAAAGGATGTAAGTATGATAATCTCATATATTATCATGTATTTGTTATGCATTAGATAAGCAGTCCAATAATATAACATGTGAATCATATTTAATGTGCACTAGATAATAGTAATAATTTATATGTGATTTGCTGGTTAAAATTAACTCATCTTCCTTTTTATAGTAAGACAATACTCTCAATATTATTATATATTATTTAATTATGATTATAATAATAATCTAAGATCTCAAAATCTTTTACAATTATAATGTATGATAAAATGATGTGTAAAACCTATGAAGCACCGACACTTCAAAAACCCTGACGTGTCGTGTCCGACACTTCCCGACACTCTCCGACACTCCGACACTCCCCGACACTTCAACACACGTTATAAAAATTTAAAAGAAGGTTCAAAAGTTGCGTTGTGTTGCGTTTTTAGTTCCACTTATTAGATTCGTTGGATTACGATTACCATTTTATTGAATTTAATATAAATATTTGGAATATCTTATGTTTCTTGGCAAAAAAATTAAAATATTACTATTTTAATAAATAATTACGAAAATATAGCAGTTTCGAAACTATCTACGAATCTATTGCAGTTATTCACACCCAAATTGAGCGTGACTATTCATACCCAAATTAGACGTGACTCCCAAGGCATTCACGCCTAAATTAGGTGTAAATCATCTGGTGTTGACACGTGTCACAAAAAATTAATAATTTAACAGTAAAACTTTATAAGGCCCTAATTTTTGACTCGGGTATCCGAATGAGGTAATTCTTTTTTTGATTCCACATAATTTTCCGAGATCTACGCAATGACATCTCATTTGATATATTTTATCTCTCAAAAACACAATTCAAATTTGTAACAATGATAATATAAAGATGACACCAAAGTAGATTAACCCATCTATAAATAAGGATACTTAATGTCATATTTTTTTTTTGGTACAGACTTAATGTCATATTAAAATATATACTTCTACCAAGTGTTTGAAAAAAAAAATAGTGTACAAGTTTATTTATTAATTATTAAAATATATACAAATTTATATAATATTCTACCAAGTGTTTAGAATATTTATTTAATTATTTTCTTTATTAATACAGATTTTTCAAATTAACTTTTGAGTTTAAATCACAAATTTAATCTTTATTTTATTTTTCTTATTAATAATAATTTTTTAAATTTTGTTGTAATACACTATATAATACAATTATTGCAAATTTGAATTGTGTTTGTAAGAGATAAAATATATCAAATGAGATGTCATTGCGTAGATCTCGAAAAGTTATATGGAATCAAAAAAAGAATTACCTCATTCGGATACCCGAGTCAAAAGTTATGCCTTTTCAAAGTTTTACGGTTCATAAGTTAACTTTTTTTTGCCACTGACTGCTATATATTTGTAGATAGTTTCGAAATTGCTATGTATTCGTAATTATTTATTAAAATAGTAATATTTTAATTTTTTTGCCTATGTTTCTTTGCAAAATTGATGAATATTATAAGTTTTGTTTCATTTTTTATTAAATTATTGAATAGTAGATATAATATGCACTACATAAATTTAAAATATTATTTAATATCAAAACGTGTCCTAACGTGTCGAAATCTAACATTTTTTAGAATTAACGTGTCGGAGTGTCGTGTCGTATCGTGTCACGTGTCTCGTGTCAGTATCGATGCTACATAGTGTAAAACACTTAAGATCGGCAATAGATAAAAATGAAACTGCTTACCAAAAAAGAAGAAGATAAAAACGAAACTAAAAAAATTTAAATCAAATATTGATACAAAAATTATATATACTTTTTTTGGATATTAAAAATTATATATACTTTAATAATGAAATGCTACGACGACATGCTCCAACGGGACTCTAACATGTGTAAAATTTATTTATATTATCGTAAATCATTGTCATTGATTACAAAACTGAATTTTACAATAAATAGCTAGGAGGGATCGATTCATATGGACGTAATACTTAAATTTTATTTTTTTATTAGTTAAACTATTGAATTATAGTCATTCTTCAATTTAATCATCTATGTGAAATTCCAAAAAAGATGAGTATTAAAAAACTGGTTCGCTTTTTCTACAGTTAATGTAGATAATTTATCTACAGTGAGCCTAAAATGACATCATTTTGAGGCGGGAATTAAGCTATTTTTGTAATTATAATTTATTTCAGGGTTATAATAATCTTTTTTATTATAATTTTTTAATTTTTCAACGCAAAACAACGTCGTTTGGGAAGCGAATGTAGATAACTTATCTACATTTACTTTAGAAACATTAAAGCCTTAAAAAATAGCGGTTTGCATTTATCATTTAACATGACACAAGAAAGTTTCCTACACACACAACATTTTGTGGGGTTCAAACTTTTTGAAGCAAAAAATAAAAATAAAAAAAAACTAAGGCACGCAAAATAAATCTCTATAACATTACACGACCACTTTGTTGGAATTAATGTACAATGATCCATGGTTATGAATAAGAAGTGTGTTAATAAAGAAAAGAGAAAAGGGAAGATGAAGAGGTGTGTGGGTTTTTAACAAGTCCCACATTGGACAATTAGTAGGAAGTGGGAGAGTATATAAGCTCCCACCTCCCTCTCTTACATTTGCCCTTAGGTCACTACATGTTTTATGTAGGGGGAGGAGATAGGTGGGCTTTGGTCCGCCGCCGTCCGTCCGTCCGGCCGGCTCGGTTCGGTTCGGTTCATATATGTGTATTAAAAATAATTTTTTAATATTTTGTCCAAACCGTTACTTCCCTCCAAATTCGAACCCAAATGTTTCTACCCGCCGGTTTTTTGAGCAGTTTTAACTGAATCGGTTCTTCCTTTTCGCGAACCAGTCAAGGGTTGTGTCTGCTCGCCGAACCAGTCACCGGTCACACCCGTTCGCCGCCGTCGAACACGGCAGCTTACCGCTGGCGACTGTTCATCGTGACTGGTCAGTGTCTGTAAATAAACACTGACACCTTCATAAATTTATCCAATTTTTTTGCGCTTAAACTCTGCCGGAATTTTTCTCCTTCCGGTTTTGCATGCTGCTGTTCATCCTCCAGTGTGAATTCCTCTGGCATATTGTTGTGTTCGTTTGGGCTGTTGATTGGTAGTGCCGCCATTTTTCATACGAAATCCGTTCTATCCTGGGAGACAAGCGTCCATCAACCTTAGGCATCAGTGATGGGGCAAATTGTCTTAAGGAGACACGTTCTGTGGGCTCAGATTTTATTCCTCTGATACTGCATTTTCATTCTTCTAGTTCTGTCTGTTTCATACATATCAAGTAAGTCTGTTTTTTAATATTTATAAATTGCACAATGATAACTATGATCATCTAACCCTTTTGTTCAATACATGGGTTCAAGGCTATAGTGATTTAATATCACCCACTGTCTTCAATAACGATTGTTGGAATTAATGAGATAATTAATGCACAATGATCTATTGGTTATGAATAAGAAGTGGGTTAATAAAGAAAAGAGAAAATGGAAGATGAAGAGGTGTGTGGGTTTTTAACAAGTCCTACATTGGACAATTAGTAGGAAGTGGGAGAGTATATAAGCTCCCACCTCCCTCTCTTAAATTGGCCCTTGGGTCACTACATGTTTTATGTAGGGGGAGGAGATAGGTGGGCTTTGGTCCGCCGCCCCCGTCCGGCCGGCTCGGCTCGGTTAGGTTCGGTTCATATATGTGTATTAAAAATAATTTTTTAATATTTTGTCCAAACCGTTGCTTCCCTCCAAATTCGAACCCAAACGTTTCTACCCGCCGGTCAAGGGTTGTGTCTGCTCGCCGAACCAGTCACCGGTTGTACCTGTTCGTCGGAACGGTCACCGGTCACACCCTTTTGCCGCCGTCGGATACGGCGGTTCGCCGTCGGTGACTGTTCATCGTGACCGGTCAGTGTCTATAAATAGACACTGACACCTTCAGAAATTTATCCGATTTTTCTGCACTTAAACTCAGCCAGAATTTTTCTCCTTCCGGTTTTGCATGCTGTTGTTCATCCTCCGGTGTGAATTCCTCTGACATATTGTTGTGTTCGTTTGGGCTGTTGATTGGTAGTGCCGCCATTCTTCATACGAAATCCGTTCTATCCTGGGATACAAGTGTACATCAATCTTAGGCATCGGTGGGGGGCAAATTGTCTTAAGGAGACACGTTCTGTGGGCTCAGATTTTATTCCTCTGATACTGCATTTCATTCTTCTGGTTCTGTCTATTTCATACATATCAAGTAAGTCTATTTTTTAATATTTATAAATTGCACAGTGATAACTATGATCATCTACCCCTTCTGTTCAATACATGGGTTCAAGGCTATAGTGATTTAATATCACCCACTGTCTTCAATAACAATCTTAAGATAACTTATGGTGTTTTGAACCTGTGATCAGTATATTATATTTTTCGTTATATATACTGTTTCTGTTTTAATTACTGTGTGATTAATCTGTACTATTAATCTGTGTGACTAATTAATCTGTGTGATTAATTTCAGATTCTGTTTGTGTAACAGAAATGGCTAGTGTAAGTACAAGCAATGCCAATGTTAATGCCTCTATTCCAATGCATGCTGATAAGCCTGAAAAACTGAATGGAACAAATTTCAAACGCTGGCAACAGAAGATGTTGTTCTATTTGACAACTCTGAGTCTGGACCGTTTCCTCAAGGAAGATGCTCCTACACTGAATCAGGGAGAACAATCTGATAAGGAAAAGGTCGCTGCCATTGATGCTTTTAAGTATTCTGACTTCCTTTGCAGGAACTATATTCTCAATGCTCTGGATAACTCATTGTATAATGTGTACTCTACCCTGAAGACTAGTAAGGAACTTTGGGAAAGTCTGGACAAGAAGTATAAAACTGAGGATGCTGCCTTGAAGAAATTCATAGTTGGCAGATTCTTAGACTTCAAGATGCAAGACTCCAAATCTGTTGTGAGTCAAGTTGAGGAACTTCAAGTGATTGTGCATGAAATTCATGCAGAAGGAATGTCTCTTAGTGAGTCTTTCCAAGTTGTTGCTTTCATAGATAAATTACCAAACTCTTGGAGGGACTTCAAAAATTATCTGAAGCATAAGCGCAAGGAATTGTCACTTGAAGATCTGGTTACCAGATTGAGAATAAAAGAAGACAATAAGATGTCTGACAAGAGGAATGACAACAATCCTATGATCTCCAAGGCTAATGTAGTTGAAGAGGGATCAAAGTCAAAGAAGAGGAAATATTTTGAAGATGGAAGTGCTAAGCAAGGAAATGGCAATAAGTTCAAAGGCAACTATTTCAATTGTGGGAATCCTGGCCACCGTGCAAGGGATTGTAAGAAGGAACAAAACAAAGATCAGAGGAAGCCACAAAAGTTCAATAAGAAGAAGAAGAGCACTCAAGCCAATATGGTTGATATTGCTGATCAGGTTGAAGAACTGAATCTGGCAGCAGTGGTGATGGAGTGCAATCTTATTGGAGACTCCAAGGAATGTTGGGTGGACACTAGTGCCACCAGACATGTCTGTTCAAACAAGGGGATGTTCTCCTCTTATACTTCTATTGATAATGGTGAGAAACTCTATATGGGTAACTCATCTACTTCAAAAGTTGAAGGTGTGGGAAAAGTGGATTTGAAGATGACATCTGACAAGATAGTGACACTGAATGATGTGCTCCATGTGCCTGATATTCGCAAAAACTTAGTCTCTGGATCTCTGTTAAGCAAGAATGGCTTTAAACTTGTATTTGTTTTTGATAAGTTTGTACTTACTAAGAATGATGTGCATGTAGGAAATGGCTACCTTAGTGAGGGCCTTTTTAAACTAAATGTGATGACTGTAAACAATTCTGATATTATTAATAATACTACTACTTCTGTTTACTTGCTTGAGTCTTCTAATTTATGGCATAATAGATTAGGACATGTTAATAAGAAATACTTTATTACATTTATTGATGATTGCAGTAGATATTGTTATGTGTACTTACTTAATAGTAAAGATGAAGCAATTGTTGCTTTTAAGCAATATAAAAGTGAAGTTGAGAATCAACTCAACAAGAAAATTAAAATGGTAAGGAGCGATCGTGGGGGAGAATATGATGGCCCCTTCGAGGAATTCTATATAGAGTCTGGTATTATACACCAGACAACAGCTCCTTATTCACCGCAATCAAATGGGATTGCAGAAAGGAGAAATCGGACATTAAAAGAGATGATGAATGCCATGTTGATTACGTTTGGTTTACCACAGAATTTGTGGGGGAAGCCATGTTGACGGCTAACTATATAATTAATAGAATGCCTCACAAAAAGACAAAAAACATCCCATATGACATATGGAAAGGTAAGAAGCCATCCCTGAAATACTTTAGAGTGTGGGGGTGCTTGGCTAAGGTTGCGGTTCCTAAACCTAAAAGGTTGAAGATCGGACCTAAAATCGTGGATTGTGTATTCATCGGTTATTCACTTAATAGTAGTGCTTATCGGTTTCTAGTGTATAAATTTGATGTTTCAGATATACACGCTAATACGGTTATTGAGTCAAGGGAAATTACTTTCTTTGAAGATATATTTCCGTGTAAGAAAATACATGAATCACGTGGCAATAATGATGATAAGATATCAAGTGATAATAATGATGATCAAGTTGTGATACCTCGAGATGCTACAACTAATACTGATCCTGTAGTGGATATAGAAGATGAACCTAGACGTAGCA
>JAVKPL010002879.1:0-7500 GCA_032173675.1 Gastrolobium villosum
AGGATATAAAGTTATTTATAGCTGCAATCCCAAAACAATGTAGTTTTGAGAAAAAAATATATTCCAAGAGAGAAGCAAAATTTAAGAAATGCCCTATATTTTTTTCTCCCCAAACCCCAAAACAATGCTGTTTGGAGTTGCAAGAGATAACTTTATCTACTAGATAGGAGAAACATTTTTCCTATATATATATGTGTGTGTGTGTGTGTTGTGGTTCACAATGTTCACTCAATTTTCTCTGATAATTTACTTTGCAGAGGTCCAAGATGGGCTAGTGTAAATCTTGGCATCTTTATATGCATGCAGTGTTCAGGAATACATCGAAGTTTGGGTGTGCATATATCAAAGGTTGGTATGGGGATTCTCTTAACTGTGAAATATCAGAAGAGGGAAATTGTATATTATGGTGACTTGTATAAATAGAGTCTGGGAATTCGTTAATATAGAGTATTTTTCTGTGCTCTGCATGTGTTATGGCAATTGTAATGTAACTAACTGATTCTCTATATGATTCATTTTGAGAGACACTGCAATTTTTTTATGCTTATTTATCACACTTGCTAGTAATAACAAACAAAAGGTTTCTACATGAGTATCATCAATATATTCCTTCTTCATTTTTTATTTGTATTTTAATAGCCAACCCTACCTAATGGGAAAAGACTTTTATTGTTGTTATTGTTGTATTTATAGGTCAGTCGTGGCTGCTGTAGGGCCTTTATTTGTTAATTTAGAAGGACTGTTACTTTGAAGAGTGCTAGGCTGATGAATAAATTTTTTGGTTGACTAAGTTTTTCAATATGGTTTTGTTACTTTTCCATTTACAATCAAGTATTGGTACTGACTCCACTTCACGAGGGAATAACTAAAATATGGCTCCTAAGTCCTAAATGTTGGCTTTTTATAGTTACTAAAGACTATTTCTTAATATCTAATCACATGTGCCAATAGTGTATTTTATATTTACTTGATGCCTTACCTTTCAGGTTCGTTCTGCAACTCTTGACACTTGGCTTCCAGAGCAGGTTGCATTCATTCATTGTAAGAGAATCTGAATTTGTAGTTATTTTGAATTTTCTTTATGTGCATTAGTCATACAGTCAACTCATTATATGTTTGAATTTATTGTTTTGGTCCTATACAGCGATGGGAAACGAAAAAGCAAATAGTTACTGGGAAGCAGAATTACCTCCAAATTATGATAGAGTTGGAATTGAGAATTTCATTCGGGCAAAGTATGTATGATGATAAACACCTTGAATTTGGCTAAATTTTCATCTTTGTACTGTTTGACGTGTATGAATCTTGTTTTGTGTGCGTGGTTTCACTTATTGCATATATTTAAAGGTATGAAGACAAGAGATGGGTTCCAAGGGATGGGAATCCAAAAACACCTTCTGGACTGCGGGAAGAGAAAACTCCTTCACATAGGCAGAGACCTGCGGAAAGAAGTGGGCATGGTTATGCTACTATTTCTGAGAATACTTTTGAGGAAAGGAAGAAAATCCAACCATCAAATGCAATTTCTGCTACAAGAATTAGTATTCCTGCTCCTACCAGAGCACCTGAGCAGGTAATCTTTATTTTTTCCCCCTCTTTATTTTATTTCTGTTTTACATGTGAACATTTTTTTTCTCTTGTTACTTGATGTTATGTTGCATTAAATGGGGAATTGCAGTTGTAAGGTCTGTTCTGCAATCAATGTCATGAGTTTCTACTATTTTTTTAGCAATAGAAGTAATTTAAGAGGGCCAATTGCATAGAGTCTTCTATAAAAGAATTTTTCTTATTATATATTTGCAATAACATGAAGGGCCGGCTTGGCTCAGCGGTAAGCTTGCTTGCCGTGGTGTGTCAGGTCGCGGGTTCGAATCAGTCTCTCTACAAAGAGTAGGGGAAAGACTGCCTAGAGTATTTCCTTCCCCAAACACTCACGAAGTGGGTATTTGAACTGGGTCGACCCTTATATATTTGCAATAACATGTTAAATTATGCTGTTATGAGCAATTAACATAGATGATTCCTGCTGCTTCTTTTTTTAATAATGAAATTTCTTCCCATATTCTTCTTTAAATTTGGGAATTGTTATTGTTTATAGTGTTTTGAAATTTATGAACAGGTTACTCCTGTTACCAAAGCTCAGCTTGTTGAGAAAGCGGAACCAGTAGCACCACAACCACAAGCTGAAACATCAAAGCAGGCCACAGAAACAGCTCTGAATACCCCTTCAAAAGTTGACTATGCTACGGACCTTTTCAACATGTTGTCTATGGATGGCCCAAGTGAAAATGGCTCAGAGGCAGCTGGTTCTACTGCTGATGATAATAACTGGGCAGGTTTTCAGTGTATGTTTCTGTCCTTTTTTCTTTCTTAGTAAAATACACTATGGAACCACAATAGAAAGTGTTGCTAGACATTTTGTTTGGAAGATTTGAAGGTTCTATTGATTATGTTGTGTAGAACCTAGGTTGTAATTTCGTTGCTATAACTGTTTCAGCTGCTGCAGAGGGGTTAATAGCTGAGAAGACCACTCCGCCGAAAGCTGTTGGGAGTACTCCCCAATCTGCATCTGGAATTGAGGATCTATTTAAAGATTCACCTTCTATGACACCAAGCATAGCTCCAGAAAAACCGCAGAAAGATGTGAAAAATGATATTATGAGCCTCTTTGAGAAGGTATGAGCCAATGCTTCAATTGGTTTATGTAAGATTATGGAGTTACTTCTTTGAATTGATATGCTTAGTCTTATTTATTGAATATATAAATTCTTATATTCTTATGAGAGCATTTGTTCCCAACTTCCCATCTTGTCCTATGTGAGTTATTATCCAAGACAAGCAACAAGAATGTATTCATTGCTCTCTATCATCAAACGATTCCTTTTTTTCTTTTGGGTATTTGAACATGCTTTTACCTGATCAGTGAATTGGATATCTGCAGAGCAATATGGTATCTCCATTTTCTATGCATCAACAGCAGCTTGCAATGCTAGCACAGCAACAGTCTCTTCTTATGGCTGCTGCAGCTAAATCTACTGGTGGGGATCCCAAGTACCCTGCGGGTATACAACCACCTAGGCCCAATGTTCCTGTCCAAAATTGGCCAGCTACTGGCTACCCGATTTCTGGAGTAATACCGATGGGTGGTCAGGGAGAGCTGCAGAAATTTATGCAGGTAACTACTAAAGTAAGCCAAATGTTATTTGATGAATGATTCATTTTTATGTGTCCAGCAACTAATTTATTTCTTTTCTTCTTTGTGGGTCAGAATCAGACTACAAACATGACTCCAACACATCCAGCAGGGAGTTCTGTTCAATATCCACCATCTAGGTATGTCATTAGTTAGTGTACTTAAAGCCAAGTTAATTTCAGTTTGGATAACTATTAGGGATTTGACTTGAATATTACCTGATGCTGCTTTATAGAATCTGAGTAACCGTTGGTTGATGTTGGTGCCAATCAACTTCGTTTTCATTAGCCAAAATGAATGAGAGTTGTTGACTGTTGTACCAAAAGGCTATTTTGGGGGTTCTGTTTCCATTCCAACCATACTGTTGAAATTAGATCCTCTTTTTATATAGGGGCCTGTTTGGTTCAAGAAAATATTTTCTTTTTTCACTAGTAGTTACAAAAATGTTGCCGTGTTTTACTTTATTATTTTTTTTTTGAGAGATTTGTACAAAAAATGGTTGAAACAAGCAAATTAATCGTCATTGTTTTTACCATTTACTGTACAGATCTTTGAAAATAGTAAATAAAGTGAATGAGCTTAGAGGAAGGGAATTAACTTAAATAGTATGAGAGGGTAGAAGAGGGAGATGGAGAATTGTTAGCATTTGGGAACTAAGTATTGGCTTGGCTGTGAAGGGAAAATCCTTAGAAGGAGAATTCTCTCCTTAGGTCTCTATTGTAATTTTTTCTCTTTCTCCTTTTTTTCGTTTTTCTCATGTCTCAATGAAAACTTAGAATCTGTTTCTGGGTTCCTAATAGAGAGTAGTAGTCAGTTAGAATATTTTTGTTTGGGTGGTTAAAGTTGTTGAAGTTAGGGAATCAACTTAAATTGGAGATAGGTAGAAGAGGGGAATGGAGATTTGTTAGCATTTGGGAACCTGAGCATTAGCTGTATTATGAAAAGAGAAACCTTTGCGAAGGGGAAACCTTTGGAAGGAGAATTCTCTCCTTAGTTATCGATTGTAATTCAATAAAACATTACAGAAGAATTCTTTCTATTTTTCCTTCTTTTTCTCATATCTCTCTCGAAAAACTCAGAATCTGTGTCTAGATTCCTAACGGCGTTTTTGTAATTATTAACAAAAAAAAAATTAGAAACTAGAAAAGATTTCCTTGAACCAAATAGGCCCTAGAATATTCATTTTGTAATTGAGGGTGGTGTCATTAGCATTAGAAAATTAATCAGGTAAGTCAAATGGAAGCATCTGCCCTTTGTGCTGCTCTGAATTTAATCTTGAATTTAAGTAGATGGCATGCCAATGGGGCGTTATTTTGTTTCAAGAACTTCCCATGAATTTACCTGTATTATGGCATCTTTTGCTGAAGATTATCTTACAAACCGGGCATTAATCTACAAACCATGTAACAAACGTCTTATACTATTTCATTAATCTTAGTCATCGATTATTTAATACATTATCTACAGTGTCCTTGTTCATTAAAAGAAACATGTAAGCATGATTTTCACTGGTGATTCCTACTGTTCTTTTCTTTATCAGTCTTTCTATCCTGTTACCTCCCTACTGCATCAAATCTACTGCATGTACTGTCAATATCCTTCCTTTTTTATTTGTGTTAATCAAGTTACCATTTGTTGCAGTTTCTATGCTATGGGGCAAGTTGCTCCAGTCAATGGTATGATGACAATGGGAGTGAGTAAACCTCATTCAGCAGCTCCGGTGTCATCATCCACTTCAAAGTCTACTAAAGAATATGATTTTTCCTCCCTAACGCAAGGGATGTTTGCGAAACCCTGATTCTTCTTTTGTTGGACATTGCCAGCTATATCATATACCATACAAGATTAGTTGAAATTAGAGGAAGTGCACTTTCTTTTTCAATCTTTCCCTTTACCTGTCCGTGGGTTGTAAACTATTTGTAGAGCTAGTTCAGTTTTTACCTCGTTTATTTCAGGTGATTGTGTCATTTGTATCGGTAGTTGTATTCAGTATTCACAATAAAAATTAGTTATATTAATTATATATTCCTTCCTTTGCCTCTATATCTTCCATAATTGCAAACATAATTTCCATGTTTGCTCTCGTCTTACCATATTAATTTTATCCTAAAAATGTGGAGGATATTCTAAATTTTAATATTTCATTTATTTATTTATGCGTTCTTAAGTTTTTGCTTATTAAGAAGCTTTTGAATTATAAATCTTGCTAATCGCTCATAAATGTAGCCTGTGCGTGCAATTGTGATTGCAGTCGCGTCAGGATACTTTTTCAATAGGTTTGGATATTTCTAGCTTATTTTACCGATTGTGTTAATAATTAGACAATATTTTATTATGTCTGTAATTGATAATTTTATTTGAATTTACGATATTTATATTTGTTAATATTATATTAATTTTATATATTTGATCCTAATTGTGTATTGTTTTATAATTTTAACATTTATCATACTTGCATTTTTTTATTTTTTTTGGTAACTCATATTTACATATTTATGTATGTGTATTATTGTATTATATATTTATTTAATTTTGTTTATTCATGCTTCCTAGTCATTACTATGCCAATTCTCTAGTTTGCAAAGATAAAGAAAAATGTTTATTACACATTATCCTTTCTCTTACATTTACGGAACTGGATCTTTGGAGTTTCTTTTACAACTGGAGAAGACGCCGATAATAATTTGAAAGTTGAGATTGCATGAATTATTTTTATCTTTTAATATTTTATTATATAAAAAACACTGTTTTTAAGGTCAGGATCTCACTTTGAAATCTGCAGAAACCCTCATCCAACATTTATATAGGTGATACAATAGTATAAGTAAATCAAATGATAAAAGTTATACAAATATAAAATGATGCGTACATAAATATTAGTATTAGTTGGTAGATTAATATAGGTGAATCAAATGATGAATATTTGTATAAATAATGTCATGCACGCTGGTTTTTGGTGAGACGATTTCAATCGATTGACGCGAAACAGAATGCTAGAATGTGCAAATATATAAAGAGCAAGAAAAGTCCCTTTTAGAGCAAAAAGTACTTACAATTCAGCAAATTGACAGCTATCACTCGAGAACACAATCTTAGGCTAAGATTAATGTTGACGTAGATAGCAGCTAACGCTGGGAGAGCTTTGTGTTTCTATAAAGTTGTTGAAAAGCTTGTGTTAAATAAATCAAAAAACATTAAAGTGAGTTTGTGGGTAAAATATATAAGTAATTAAAGGGAAGATTATCTTATTTTTGCATTTTGATCTCACTTTTTTCTATTTACTCTAACTTTTTTTTTAATTATACGAGTTATTAGATACAAATTGATAGTGTAAAACTTCATATTTTTATATCAATGTAAGAATAATCTGCCATGAATAGAAATATATTTTATCTATCAATTCAATAAATTAACATTATGGGGAATATTATGTCATTACTACTAGTCTTATAGAAGATAAATATAATTTTTTAAATTAATTTTCTCCGCTAAAACATCAGTTGATGCCATATCTCAGAACTATGTCCCATGACAAGTAAACATTAGGTGACAATGAACTCGTTAAAGATATTAAGATACTAATGTCTACCCATTATAACTTGCATCATGATTTGTCATGAATTATTCATAATTTTAGTTTTAATTTTTTTTAGATAAGATCAATTATAATAAAATAATACAAATTTTAAAAAATGTAAAACAATATCGATATAAACAGATATTTAGCATTATCTTTTAATTTACACCACATTTTATTCTCTTCAATATTAGAGAGAGATATGCCACAAGAAATTAAAGTTCTCTTTAGCTTAGTCATAATATTATATTATGATTGTATTAATTCAAACCAATCCATTTCAATTAACATAGCTTTGTTAATTTTTATGATTTTTTTCAATCAATCCAAACTAAATTAATCTGACCAAAATCAAATTACTTTTAAATGAAGTTTTTTTATTTCATTCATCCTAATAAATATCTTCGATCATAATCAGGGGGAATTTAGTTCCATGGATATTTTTTTAAAATACAGTATGGACAGTCCAATAAGTATTGAACTCAATCACACCTTGTATTGCTATTGGCCTGGCCTTGGTATTACTATTGAGTTTATCTTGAGTTGTTATCCTTCACGTTGGCGTGATTACATCAAATGGGGTACCTGCGAAGACTCTCTGATGCTTAAGTCAGTACCAGAGGCAGGTGTGTTATGTAGTTAAGTAAAGGATGATCGTACCTTGGTGGTATATCGTTTGTTTATATAGCAATAGGGATGCCGCCTTTGTCAAGGCGGCATGGCTTTTGAG
>JAVKPL010002879.1:12500-18887 GCA_032173675.1 Gastrolobium villosum
CCCATGTATATATATATATATATATATATATATATATATATATATATATATATATATATATATATATATACGTGAAAGCATCATAACCATACAAAAGATGAAAACATTAAATGTGAGAAATCATAACCATACACCTGTTGCTGTACGTAAAGTGGCTGCAGAAATGATTTTACCTATATATATATATATATATATATATATATATATATATATATATATATATATATATATATATATGGGTTCATTTAATCTTATGTTGAAGGAGAGATCTTCTCTCATGTTGTGACACATGTGGTGGGACCAGCCATTTAAAGAAAAAAGAAAAAAAAATTGAATGTCACGTTTTTCGATGGGTGTGTAAGAGATAAAATTACTCTTATGCAACATAAGAGTAGTTTTTCCCTATATATATATATATATATATATATATATATATATATATATATATATATATATCATAGTTGATTTAATAAGTGAAAGTTATGATAGGCAGAATAACATATCCCTATGACCAAATGATGTAGCCTAGTTGGCGTATGAGAGCTGAGCAAATGGGGTAAGAGCATATGTTTGATCGTCCCCATTATCATCAAAACCTTAATTCTGGATCCGCCTTGAATAAAATTATATTTCGAGAAGGATACACGAGGTTTATCCAAAAAATAATAAAATGATTTTACGTGTCTATATGCCTATTACGTCTTGAATTTGTTGATATCTTCTTCTTTCACATTTTTCAATTTGCCAAACCAATACGATAACGTCATCTGACTTTGGTGAATTGGAAATTAAATTCACAATCATGAAATCGCACGGTCTTGTGGTAATTAGAACTCGGAGACTTGGCTTAGGGTTCTTTCATTTTATTGCATAAGGCAAAAACCAAATTTCCAAGAATTTGGTTGAGGTTGGTGCTGCATGAGATCGCACAACCCAAATCAATTGCAGCCACATATATGAAAGTGAGCCTATGTGTCGCATTCGAGCAAGTTGATTACTGTTTTGTTTTGGGTAGTGAAGTCTCCTGAGTCACCAACTTTGCATAATATTTTATATCCAAGAAAAAATAGCTCTGCATAAATTTTCTATGGTAGGCGATTCCGGAGAAGATTTTTATCGACCATTCAAGAAAAACACTGCGTACGTATGATGCATGTCAGTCACTCACCGTGCACATTTTTTCAATGTAATGGATTAGATTAGGAATGGCTTTCGTCCTCAAAAGCATTGCGTGTTCAAAATCTTGGTTGATCTTTAATCCGTTGCAAAGAGGAAAAGAAGCTGTTCACCTAATACATCAGTTGAGATATGTAGTCCCACATTGGTTGGATGAACAACTACTATGGCTTTTATAAGGCCTTGAGCACTCCCACCATTTGAGCTAGCTTTTGGGGTGGTGTATCCAAGGTTCTTTACAGGCTATCATAGCCTCGTCGTCCCCCACTTTCTCTTGTGGAATCTCTTAGCACAGGTAAGCTAGGCCTGTTGCATTATTCACTCTTCAAGCCCAATAGGCCATCCTGTGAGGGGGCGTGTTGAAATATGTAGTCCCACATTGGTTGGATGAACAACTAATGTGGCCTTTATAAGGCCTTGGGCACTCCCACCTTTTGAGCTAGTTTTTGGGGTGAGGTATCCCAATGTTCTTTACAACATCTATAATTTAACAATATAGATGCAAAACAAACATAACTTTGAAGATATATATATTTTGATGAGGAAAGATCTTCTTACACCACCGGTGTAAGAGTTACATTCAATTTTAACCATTGATCTTTTCATATTTAACGATTATAATTAATAATTGATTAATAAGAATAATCTATTTATTTTTTGTTACAGTCGTTTGATGAACGAAAATCAATGGTTAAGATTGAGTGTAAAATTATTCTTACACCGGTATAAATTCATCCTTCTCTATTTTGATATGTTCATCAAAATAATCTCTAGGTAAATATTTATGTGATTTGGGATTATCCGTTTAGTGATATTCATAGAAAATTGTTGAATGATGTGTCATATATGAGGTAGGATCATTTGACACCGGTGTCAGATTTCAAATTTGACACCTCATCTGAGAGACGTTAGATAAAAAAAAAAAAATCAACGGTGTCAAATGCTTACAAATCAGAGCCGTTGATCTTTTTTGATCTAACGGCTCTCAGATGAGGTGTCAAGATTGAAATTTGACACCGGTGTCAAAGGATCATACCTCGTCGTATATATATATGGGATCCATATCATACTAATTGATTATCTATTTTATTATTTTTTTGGGAGAGAATTTCTTTTATTTAAAACTGATTATAGTCTTTCACCAAAAAAAAAAAACTGTTTATAGACTCAAGCAAATAAAAATGTTTTTCATGGTTCCTAAGAAATTTAAAATAGACTCATTTAGTTGAAATCGTGGCCCTTCACAAATACATAAAAGATCCACATTAGTCCTTCAAATTTCAAAATGCTAAATTGGATCCACTTTGAATTTCTTAGAGACCACGAATAACCTTTTCATTTACTAGGGCGGGTTTCGTAAAATTTGCTAGGAGCAAAAGTTATTTACCAAAAAAAAAAATTGTATATATTGAGTTGTGAATAATTTTTTAATAAGAATAAAATAACTCATTTATAACCCTCAAACTTTAAATAATTTAGCAACATATAATCAATGACGATTCAAAATTAAACTCATACAAAAGTGAATGTGTTAATGGCATTGCAATGTTTATAGGGTCAAGTTGAGGATTTGGCCCGTTTGAATGAACTTCTTTTTTTTAAAAGTTGTTTTTTTTTTCAAGAAAAAAAAAAGCATTTTTTATTTTTAATTTGTTTGGATGCCTGCTTTTAAAAAAAATCAAAAACTTACTTTTTGTCAGAAGTTAAAAATTTTAACTTTCAAGAAAAGCAGAAGTCAAAAGCCAAATATTTTTTCAAAAACTAAATATTTTTATAAAAATATAAATAACTTTAACTTTTATAAAAAACACTTCTAAAATAAGGAAGAAATATTAGTTGAGGAGCTATGTTTCACCGACACCGATACGGGACGCGGGATACGACACGACACTTCGACCCGTTAATTCTAAAGAATGTTAAATTCCAACACGTTAAGACACGTTTTGATATTATATGATATTTTTAATTTATGTAGTGTATATTATATTTAATATTCAATATTTTAACAAAAAATAAAATAAATCTAAACTTATAATACTCATCAATTTTGCAAAGAAAAATAATATATCCAAATGTTTATATTAAACTCGATAAAATCATAATCGTAATCTAACGAATTTAATAGTTGGAACTCAAAATGCAACGCAACGTAATATTTGAACATTTTTTGAGTTTTTGAAACGGTTATCAAAGTGTCAGAATGTAGATGAACATCGGAAAATGTTGGACACAACAAGTAAAAATTTTAAAATGTGGTACTTCGTAGTTGAGGAAAGTATTGAATAACTCTTATTAATTTTATTTTTTTGTTGGACCTGGAAGATGAGGTTAATTTGTCGGCTTGTGTTGTGTCCAAATCAGTAGAGTTGCATTAGTTTTCATACTGGTCAAAATGCTTCCCATTTGATGGTCGGTATATGGCGGTGGACTTATGTGTAGGGCATAGCATGTGGTAAGACCCGGAATAGCTGGGAATCCAGGATATCCAATCCATATCCCGAATTGCTAACGCTCCAGGTTTAACGGTCATATTTTTTTAGCCGTTGAGGTCTCAATATTTAAATACCCCATTCAATTGCTCCTCACTGTCACTGACACAAACTATCCTTCAAAAGGAAAAGAATTTGATTATCCCAACTTAATTAATAGAATAGAAACAGGAATTATGATTATCAAAACTTAAACAAACATTAAAGAACACTAACCACTTTTTCACTATATAATAATTAGATGTAGAATATTCTTATTACCAAATATTCCTATTATCAATTTATTATCAATCTTATCCTAATAATTAAGATAGCAATATTTATAAAAAATAATTTTATCTCATGCACATATAAAAATATATAAAATCTCATATAAAATCATGTGAGGAAAAGAGAAAGGAAAAATATAAACCTATATTTATGTATTTATACGAAATAAAAATATCTCAATGTAACATATAAACATAAATCCCAACAATTAAAATGAAGTGAAAATATAACAAAGTCTTGAAACATCTCGAAATGTTTACACAATGGAAATTGCTGCGTTCGATGCCGCAGCAGGGTCTCTGATTGTTACGTTTCATGAGATTATGCAAGAGGCTCACATAGTCCTAAGCAAGTTGCAGTACAGTGACACCGCTCCATTTTGTTGCCGACTTTAGCTAGTAACGTGCATTTTAGATTACTTTTATTATGATGATATTCTTAATACCAAAATTTTCTATTATCACCTTACTACCTATTTCATCACCATTAGATCAACATTTTCTTTTTTTCAAAAATTTTTTAACATTCACTCTCTCTGATCCAATGATGATTAGATAGGTAATAAGTTGGTAGTAGAAAATTTTGGTAGTAAGAATATCCTCCCTTACTTTAGTTTGCTTATGGGGATATTGTATACGAAAATTATTCTAAACCATTTTATTTTGGTTAACAATGATTAAATTGTGTATAACTTAATTAACAATTTTTTTTTATAACATACTTAATTAACAATTTAACATGAGATTATATTTATTATCTCTTTTTTTTTTTATTATCAAATCTTAATTATTGATTTTCATTAATTTAACAATTATAATTTATTAAAAATTAATAATTAATTAATAAATATGATTCATACAACCATTACATTATTGAAAATTAAGAATTAAAATTTAATAGTAGGAAAAAATAAGTAAAAGAGATAATAATATAATATCCCAAATTAATATGGGCTTTCATTTCCTCCTTTAACATAACATAATAAACTTTCATACACACACAACATTTTGTGGGGCCCACACATTTAAAAAAAATTAAAAAATATGACACGCAAAACGAATCTCTATAACATTACACAATCACTTTTCCTACCAGATAATAAACATAAAATCCAATAATATATGAATAACAAAAGTATTAACAGCTTTAGAGGATTAAAAAAGAGCTTTATTAATGTTGTACTTACCAACCCAAAGGCCACAGTGGCCACTCGCATTTCAACGCTTTCCCAGAGTGTCCTCAGTCTTAATCGAACGGTCAACATTTCATCACGCACAGACGCACCTCTAGCCTGCAATTATAGTTATAATTATAAATACCCTCTCTTCTCTCTGAAAATTGGTAGCATTCGAATATCACTGTAAAGGTAAGTTCAGGGTTATACAAACACAAACAAACCCATTTCCAGAAAAAACTTTTAAAATTTAAAAAACTGAAGCAAAAAAGAAGAAGAAGGGAAAATGAGTTTCGTGTCTGTGAAAATGATTCTAATCTCTACTGGGATTTTATCCGTGGCAATGGGGTTGAAGCTAACGGTACCTGTGGTCTCGCATTTCATCATCTCCGAAGCTCCTTCAATGTGGAGCTTCTTCCTCACATGCTTCACTCCTCCTTATCTCTACATACTCCTCAACTTCATCATCCTCACCATCCTCGCTTCCTTCAAATTCCACCACTCCTCACAAGACACCACCGACGCCGCCTACGACGGAACACTCGCAGCAGCGGTTCACATCCCTGCTCCTGAACCGGTCAAGATCTCCGGCGCTGCGCAATCGGACTACTACAGCGTCGATTCTGATGTATACGTTTACGAAGCGAAAACGACAGGTATCAGCGACGATACAGTCACGAACGGTGACGGTTTTGTTGGTTACTTTTACGACGAGAATTCGCCGGTGAAAACGATTGTTATCGATGACGATACAGTCGAGAACGGTAACGGATCTGTTGGTTACGTTTACGACGAGAATGCACCGGTGAAAACGACGGTTATCGGCGACGAGGCCGTTCTCGCTCCGAGCTTGCCGAGGAAAGATTCGTTGGAGTTCGCGTTTCACGATGAGAACGAGAAACCGCCGGTTTCCGCAAGGTTCAGCCACCGGAGAGCCGGTAGAACCAGCCCCGAAGGTACTGTTAGCGTAACCGTTTATTCTCTCTCTCTCTCTGGTTTTTGAAATTTGAAATTTAAAAAAATAGAATAAAATAAAATAATGAAACTGAATTTGGTTGTAACTGAATTTAGTTGTGTTGTTTTGTGTGGTGCAGGGGGGAAGGTGGTTGCGTTGGGAGTGGCGAAGTCGAAGAAGCAGGACACGCTGGAGAGCACGTGGAGGACGATAACGAAGGAGGGGAGAGCCATGCCGTTAACGAGGCACCATAAAAATGCAGAGCATAGGGAGCTCCCAGGCACATAGGAACGCCGTGCCATTTATAACGGATCTGAACGGCG
>JAVKPL010002880.1:0-18695 GCA_032173675.1 Gastrolobium villosum
GGAGGTCACTGCTTGGTTGAGGGGTATGGACAAGATTTTTCAAGTTATGAGATGCCAAGATCCGCAGAAGTTATTGTATTCTGTTTATATGCTGGAGGGTGATGCCCAAGAGTGGTGGGACAATGTGTCTCGCCCATTTGTTATTCAGGGTGAGGTTCTTACTTGGACTATGTTCGAAGGTCTTTTTCACGAAGAATATTTTCCCCGCGATGTTCGGGAGGCAAAGCAAGGTGAATTCGATAAGTTGGTACAGGGAGTTATGACTGTGGATGCCTATGTGGCAAAATTTAATGAGCTTGTGAAGTTCGCTAATTATGGAGGTACTCTACCTACTCCGGAATTCTTGTCAGCTAAATTTCAAAGAGGGCTGAGTGAGAAGATTGCTAAGAGGATGTCTAATACGGCGGTGAGAAACTTTGCTGATTTGGTGACCCAATGTAAGAGGGTCGAGACTGTTTATGGGAGGTATCCGAAATCTGATTCGACAAAAGAGCAAGATGTTAAGAGGACACCTGGTCCTTCTGGTAATGCTAACAGAGGAGGTTTCAATAATAATAATAGAGGTAGGGGGTTGCATGTGAGGCAGCCTCCTGGTCAGTTCAAGAGGGGCGGAAATACTGGTGGTGGTGGTGCTTCGAACAGATATTTTAACCCACAATGTGGGAAGTGTGGGAAATACCACAGAGGTGTATGTGGTGCTGGTACGTCGAATTGTTTTAGATGTGGTCAGAGTGGCCACTTTGCTAGAAATTGTACATCTTCTTCGGGGCAGGCTGCGAATCTGCAGGCCTTGCCGCCAGCTACTACTACTACTACTGCTGCTCCTATTGCTGTTGTTCCTACTGTGGGATGAGTTTATACTATTAATGCGCAGCGTACTGAAAAGGCTCCGAATTTGGTTAAAGGTATAATTTTTCTATCTAATGTTGATTTATCTGTGTTGTTTGATTCGGGAGCAACACATTCATTTGTGGCGGACTATGTGGCTAAGGCGCTGGACTTAAAGGTAACACGGATGGTTCCTCCGATGCGCATTACTACCGCTACAGGAGAGGTTAGTGAATCGTCTTGGATTTGTGAAGATGTAAAGTTCACTTATTTAGGCAGGGGTTACACCATTGATTTAATTATCTTACCCCTGGCCTCTGTCAATTTGATTTTGGGGATGGATTGGTTGTCTCGGAACTGCGCAATGATTGATTGCTGCGGGAAGAGGTTGTTGCTATCTCACGAGAGGCCGTCTGTTTGTCCGTCTTTATATTTGTCTGTCAGTCAAACTGTGAAAGCCTTGAAGGCTGGAGATTTGGGTTATGTTCTGTTGGGCGGATTGGTGGGTGATAAAAAGGAGGAGATTTCTGCGATTCCAGTTGTTAATGAGTTTGAGGATGTATTTCCGGATGAGATACCGGAATTCCCACCTGAGAGAGAGATTGAATTCTCGATTGATTTATTGCCTGGTGTGGGGCCGATCTCTTTGGTTCCATACCGGATGTCGCCACTTGAGTTGGCTGAGTTGAAGAAACACATTGAAGAACTGTCTGCGAAGAATTTTATTAGGCCGAGTGTGTCTCCGTGGGGAGCACCGGTGATATTTGTAAAGAAAAAGGATGGTAGCATGAGATTGTGCACTGACTACCGACAGCTGAATAAAGTGACTATTAAGAACCGGTACCCATTACCGTGTATTGATGATTTATTAGATCAGTTGAGGGGTGCCTGTGTGTTTTCAAAGATTGATCTCCGGTCCGGATATCACCAGATTCGGATTAAACCGGAGGATGTACCTAAAACAGCTTTCCGATCCAGATATGGACATTTTGAATATCAAGTGATTCCTTTCGGGCTTACTAATGCCCCTGCGGTGTTCATGGATTATATGAACCGCATTTTTAAACCGTATTTGGACCAGTTCGTGATTGTATTTATTGATGACATCCTGATCTATTCTAAGAGTAAAGAGGAGCACATGGACCATTTGAGGACTGTGTTGCAGGTGTTGAAGGACAAGAAACTGTATGCTAAGCCGTCTAAGTGTGAGTTCTGGTTATCTGAGGTGCAATTTTTGGGTCATGTTATTTCTGCAAGTGGTGTTGCAGTGGATCCAAGCAAGATTGAAGCGGTGAGTGACTGGGAGAGACCTAAGACTGTGACTGAAATTAGAAGTTTTCTGGGGCTTGCTGGCTATTATCGCCGATTTATTCAGGGATTTTCTGCAATGGTTCTACCGTTGACCCGATTGACACGAAAGGACACTCCTTTTGTGTGGACCCAGGAATGTGAGGACTGTTTTCTGTTACTGAAAGAGAAATTGACTACTGCTCCGGTGTTGACTCTACCTGATCCGGAGGGTGAGTTTGTGCTATATTGTGATCCTTCTAAGAAAGGTTTAGGGAGCGTGCTGATGCAGGAAGGAAAAGTTATTGCATATGCGTCTAGGCAGTTGAGGCCACATGAAGAAAATTATCTGACGCACGACTTAGAATTGGCTGCTATTGTGTTTGCCTTGAAAATTTGGAGGCACTTTCTGTATGGGATGAAATTTGCTGTGTTCAGCGACCATAAAAGCTTGAAATATTTATTTGATCAGAAGGAGCTGAATATGAGGCAGCGTAGATGGGTTGAATTCTTGAAGGATTATGATTTTGAACTGAAATACCACCCGGGAAAGGCTAATGTTGTGGCAGATGCACTGAGTAGGAAGTCTGTCAACTTATCTCATATGATGATGTGGGACAATGAAGTGATTGAGCAATTCCGTGATATGAAAATAACGGATTTCTTTGCAGGAAGAATGTGTGATATGGAGTTGACTCGGATTGAGAACGAGCTGCACGAGAAGATTAAAGAGACTCAGATTCGCAATGAGAGTATAAAGTATTTGAAAGGCCAGAGTGGCATATCTGTGAATGAACAAGGACTACTATTATATCAGGGCAGGATTGTGGTGCCCAAGGAACTTGCTGAGGAAGTTATGACTGAGGCCCATAAGGGTCAATATGCTATCCACCCAGGTGCCACAAAGATGTACCAAGATTTGAAAGTAAAGTTCTGGTGGCCTGGTATGAAAAGGGATGTTGCCGAGTACGTGTCTAAGTGCTTGGTGTGTCAGAAAGTGAAAATAGAGCATCAGAAACCTGCTGGATTACTTCAGCCGCTGGATATACCTGAATGGAAATGGGAAAGTATTTCAATGGATTTTGTTGTGGGGTTGCCGCGAACTCAAGCTGGTTATGATTCGATTTGGGTTATTGTGGACCGACTTACGAAGTCTGCACATTTTCTACCAGTACGAGTGGATTATACCACAGAGAAGTTGGCTACACTGTATGTAAAGGAGATTGTTAGACTCCATGGGATACCGATTAGCATTGTGAGTGATCGGGACCCGAAGTTTACTTCACGATTTTGGGGAGCTTTGCAGCAGGCTTTTGGCACTCAGCTTCGACTGAGCACTGCTTATCACCCGCAGACTGATGGTCAGACTGAGAGGACCATACAGACACTTGAGGATATGCTGAGAGCATGCACACTGGAACAGGGTAATGCTTGGGATAAGTACTTACCACTGGTGGAATTTTCTTATAATAACAGTTTTCATTCCAGTCTGGGTATGGCACCATACGAGGTTTTATATGGCAGGAGGTGTCGTACGCCCACTTGTTGGACTGAGGTAGGCGATAAAGAAAGATTTGGTCCGGATTTTGTGCAGGAAACGACAGTGCAAATTGAAATATCAGAGAAAAATTGAAACAGGCACAGAATCGGCAGAAGAGCTATTATGATAATAAGCATAGACCGCTGGAATTTGAGGAAGGTGACCATGTTTTTGTACGTTTGTCGCCGGTCACAGATGTTGGCCGTGCGTTGGGTGTGAGGAAGCTGAGTCCACGTTTCATTGGGCCATATCAGATTATGAAAAGAGTAGGATTGGTGGCCTATCAGCTTGCCTTACCCCCGCAGTTATCTAATCTACATGATGTTTTTCATGTGTCGCAGTTGCGACGTTATGTTCCGGATGAATCACATGTGGTGATGCCGGATAATATTGAAATCAGGGAGAACTTGAAGACTCCCATCGGTCCTATTGCAGTTTTGGATCGCAGTGAAAAGCGATTGAGGAGTAAAGTGATTCCCATGCTGAAGATTCAGTGGGAAGGCCGCACACCTGAGGAGGCTACTTGGGAGCGGGAGGACGAGATTCTCCGGCTGTATCCTGAGTTAGTGAGCAGGTATGATTTAATTTTGCGGACAAAATTTCAAAAAGGTGGGGTGAATATAACACCTCAAATATTTAAATGTGTATTTTAATATAATATTGAGAAAGGAAAATTGGTGGATTAGTGAAAATCCAAGGTTTATGGCCAAAATGGGCAAAAAGGGCAAAATTGTAATTTGCCAACCGTGTGTTAGGAGGCTTAAATACTCAGTTAGAGATTTCAAATGACAAAAGTAAGGTTGGAAATGGAATCAGGGCGAAAAATTGAGTAAATAGGCAAATTTGGGAAAAATCGATGAATAGTGATTTTTAAGTGTTAAAATACTGAGTTGTGAGTGTACCAATAGGTGTGAAATTTTTATCAATATTTTGGAGAAAGAAAAATATGTCATGGACTGGAAAAATATTTAGATTAAGGATTTGTGATCGGAAATTTTATCGGAGTTAAAGTTAGATCGCGTGTGGGACCCGTGTGACCGAAGTCACTTGGCCCCACCTCCTTTTCTTTCCTTCTTTCTCTCTTTTCCTCTCCATCTCTCGCGCGCTCACAGGGACAAGAAGAGGCCAAACCCCATTTTCTTCCATTTCTTCCCATTTCTTCGTTTCTCCACCGAATCGCTTGATTTTGGTGTTGAAATCTATCGTAAACAACCTTCCAAAGCCATTGGTAGTACTTAGAAGCCTTGAATCCATCTCTTTGGCCGCGTTTTGAGCAAGAACAGATCCGACCCATTGGAGTTTTTGGAGATTTCTTGGAGTTTTGAGCTTCAAATGGTTTAGTGAAGCCTTGGTGGTGATCATACTACCCATTGTAAGTATATTTGTGGTCTTTTGATAGTTGATTCTATAGATCTATGAATATGTATTCAAACCTTTGATTTTAGATGTGTGATGATAGAGAGCCCAAATGGAAAAATGCTATTAGATGAAAAGGCCTTAGAATCATGTTTGTAAGCTAGAAATGCTATGTTGATTTTTGGTGAAAAATATGGGTTTGTAACTTAGGCAAAATTTGAGGAATTTTGATGAAAAATGAGTTTTTGTGTAATTAGGATTTACTGATTGTTGTAGGGTGCCTCACACGGTTGGAGTTGTGAAAAGTTGATTTGGAGCATACGTTTGGAACGGTGTTGCTCGTGTTAAGGTAAACTCTTGGAACTTGGGTTTAATCCCTAGTGAGCTCCACCACACCTAGAGGAAGGTTGTGGTTGGATTATGTGGTTATGACATGATGTGTTTGTGTGCTTGTATGCATATTGCTTGTATTGTGTGAAAATTGTGTGGTCACTGGCCAGTTGACAAGTGGAGTTTGGTCATCCGCTGGATTCATCCTTGTGAGAATGCTAGTCGGGTATTGCCGTGGAGTCGACTCTGGGAGCGGCGCCAGGATGATCCAAACGTGGGACGTCCGCCGGATAGGGCTCATGAGGAGTTCCGGTTGGGTATTGCCATGGAGTCTTCTCAACCATGGGAGAGGCGCCAGGACGGTCTCGGGAGTTATATGATGGAGTCCTTGAACATGAATCCATGAGTGGATGTTCTTGGGTGTCTCCAGGTGGATGGTGATATTGTTTTACTTGCATGCCATATTATGTCATTTTGATACATTTTAGTGAGCCATGGAGTGGAGAGAGCCTCTAGCTCCATTGGTTTACTGAGATATATCCGTATATCTCACCCCGTGTTTGGGGGACCACATTTCAGGTCACTATGAGCCGGGAGGAGCTTCGGGCAAGAAGCCCGTATAGTGGACGTTGGATGGGCATGCGGTGCATTGGATTGCATGGCTTTTTGGAGGAGTTTATGGAGTGCACATAGCATACCATTAGTATTTTGAGACTTAGGTCATGAACATATTGCATGATGTCATTTTCCATGCTTTTGTTAGTGTTCATGGTCTTATGCTAAGTCTTGTTTATGTTTTATTATTCATGGCTTGGATAACTGTATATTTTGAGTGAGCATGGGACTTGTCCATTGCCACATTCATAGCCTTGAAGTCTTGATGAGTATTGTTGTAAAAATGGTCCATAGTTACATGTAAATGGCCATTATTTGGGAACCTTGTAAATGATGTTAAACTTAAGGAAAATGCATGATGGAAGGGCCTAGAGCCAACATTAGGACATGATTATGTGTTATGTGGAGTACCAAGGGGTTAGGGATGGATTACACACCCTTTTTGGGGCTCAAAACTGCTGTAATCTGTCATTTTGCTGCATAGTAATCGATTACCCAAGCATGGTAATCGATTACCATGCAACAGGGGACGAAAAATTAGCTACTGTCTGTACTGGTAATCGATTACTGGCCTTTGGTAATCGATTACCATGTGAGGTAATCGATTACCCAAAGCTGGTAATCGATTACCAGAACAGAGGAATGAGAAAATTGGCTACTGCCTCATTTTTGACAGGTGGTAATCGATTACCACCCACTGGTAATCGATTACCACAGTGTAAATTTCGAAAATTCAGGTTTTTCTAGACTAAAATGAAGGGGCTTAACTTGATGGGTAGAACTCCAAATGATACGTGGTTTGAAACCACGCGTAGACAACGTAAAGGACTATAACTTGGTAAAAGATGAGAGTAGATGGTGAGTTTAAATGAATTGAATAAAAAGAATGAATTATGATGTTAGAAAGTGTATGATTCCGCAAATGGCATTTACAATTATAGTGTGGTTTTAATTGATTACGGAGAATGTATTGATGTAAAAGAAAAGGAATATGTTAAAAGAAAAATTTGCCCGTAATTTAATTAACCTAATCACTGTGATTGTAACTGCGCTTAATATCATAATCAATGTTAACAATACCGGTGTACAACGGGCTGTTACAACTAGTGTTAGTGGTAATTTTGAATATTCTGAGAAACTGATATACCAACTGGTGCTAAATTGTAGAAGTGGTTGCAATGATGGAATGAATTTTAAGTGAATTGATTGTTGGGTGTCAAGGATTCCTAGTGAATAGGACTTGTATATGAGAGATATGACATTTTGAATAGTCCATCAGTTAATAGTGAAGTGGGTCGGAAATTGATTTGTTCCAAAGTGTTAAGTGGAAGTGAGTAAAGCTATAAGTAATTGTGTTTTGAGTTTGATATCGAGGATTAAATGATGATGATTATGAGAAAGTAGTATAAATGAGTGGAACATAAGGTTAAATTGTAACATCGAAGTGGAATGAAAGTTGAAAATAGTTAGTGGGTGAAAATATTAAGCATGAGTCCTCGATATGGAGATCATCGATGAGTGTTGTGTTTAGACTGTGAAAGGTCTGAGTATGGAATTGAGCTAACTGAGTTGATAAAATTGAGATGGTTCAGTTGACGAAAAGAGTAAGAGTGAAAGCAAATTATGAATATGATTACTAGATGGGAAGATTCAGGAGTGTGTGTGGTTAAAAGACCTTAAAAGGTTAATCGAAGAGATAAACTGTTGTGAGGGTTGTTAGTTTCGTATCACAAGGAGAAAATATAGTAGTGAGTACCTAAGAAGAGGTGAAGATATGTGACAAGGAAAAATAAAAATTATGAGTATAGGAATTAATGTGAGTCGAAATCATAAGAAACGACAAAGTGCCCTTGAAACTAGAAAGGATGTGCTTCGGTGAAAGCTAAGAAAACAATGAAATCATAAGAGTAGTAATAGTAATGGAAAGGACTAGTATGTCTGAGTACGGTTGAAACAGTGAGGACAACGAAAAGAGTTAAGTGCTAAAGAAAGTGTGAAGATACATGAAAACAGTTAGTCCATTATGGAAACAACTAGAGATTTTTGGGAACGGCATTGGGTCAAAAAGACAGATGAAGATGAAAATGAGATGAAGTGAGACAGACAAATTGTAATGTGGTCGTCTATTACCGATGAATTGGTGAAAGTGTATCCGTAAGCCGTGAAGAGCTTAAAGTATTGCGAATTGAAGGTCGTGGCGCCATAAATGACAAGTGTAAAAGGAGTATATGATGAATTACAGTGAGTGAAAAAGCAACAGTGGTTTAAGGAAACAGTGAAAGATATAACGAGTTAAGGGGTCAGATACACGAAGTTATCAAGTTTGTGAAGGATTAAGTAATCATGGATACCACAGAAATGACATTTTCGATTACTCCCCGTGTTACGGGATCGTTAAGATGTAATTTTGCGGACAAAATATAAAAGGTGGGGTGATTATAAAACCTCACAATTCTAAAATAAGTAATTAAAGTGTTAAGTGAGAAATTAAGTGAAGGATTAGTGAAAATCCCAAAGATTAGGCCAAAATACAAAGAAAGGGCAAAACGGTAATTAGCCAACACGCAACCCTAGGAAGGAAAAAAATTGAGCAGGAGGTTTCAGATGATAAAAATAAGCCTGGAAATGGATTCAGAACGAAAAATTGAGTGGATAGGCAAGTTTCAGAAAAATCAGTGAATAGTGTTTTTCGCGGGTAAAAATACCGCAGTCAGATTGCACCGTAAAACGTGCCAGTGGAATTTTGAGCTCTAGGTTTCAAATATTGATTTTAAATGGTCCATAGAAATAGGAAATATGATTTCTGATAATATTTGAGGGATTTAAGTCAATTTGTGGAAGTTTGTCAACGGAGCGCGCTGTACCTTAAAGCAGTGTTTTTCCGAACAACCGGAAAGCTCCAAATTTTTATCTGAAAGAGTAAAATTAAAGGATTTTGTTAAGATGAAAAATTATAATTTCTCATTAGGTTTTTAAATTGTGAATTTTAGTGATGATCGGAGGGAAATTCGGATGAGTTTTAAATCACGTGGGATCCGGTACCCACTTTAATTCAAATAAACACTTTAGAATCACTATTCACCTTCTTCCAATTTCATTCTTCTCCTCCCTCACAGCCGTGCAGCCCCCATTTTTCCCCTCTTTGGTGCGCAAATTCCTCCTCCCTTAAACCAAGCTATACTCAACCAAATTCAACAAAGTTTGTGTTGAATCTTGATGGAAAACACCTTCTAACCACATTGGTAGCACTCTTGAGCCTTGAAACCGCGTATTTGGATAGATCTGGGAAAAAATCAGATTCGAAATCTTAGTGAAAATTGTGTTCTTGGAGCTTTTAAATGCTCCAATGGTGGAGTATACTTAGGTGGAGCCATATACCGTACAATTGGGTGAGATATTTCAACATTTCATTGGTTGAATTTTGAGTTTTGATTATGGACCCTAAAGAGGGATTTTGTGATATGTGGTGTTAGAGAGCTCAAATGGAAAATGTCTATTAGATGATAATGTCTTAGAATGATGTATTAATGCTAGAAATGCAATGAAAATTTTAAGCGAAAAAAATGAATTTTAACTTAGAAAAAAAGTGTGGTATGGAGCATGATTATAGTGGATTTTTGAGTTTTGGTGTTAATGTGTGTTATAGTGAATTGTAGTGTGATTATATGATCATATGAAGTGATTATGTGAGTGGTGGACCATAGGAATTGAGTGGACCAAGATTCCACATGCCAATCACCACACAATTCCTATGGTCCACTTTCAACACTTAGATGGCCGAATCTTGGTTATCCAAACCAAGGATTTCCACTCAATTCCTATGGTCCACCACTCACATAATCACTTCATATCGTCATATAATCACACTACAATTCACTATAACACACATTAACACCAAAACTCAAAAATCCACTTCATGCACCAATCTTTTTTTCTAAGTTAAAATTCATTTTTTTCGCTTAAAATTTTCATTGCATTTCTAGCATTAATACATCATTCTAAGACATTATCATCTAATAGACATTTTCCATTTGAGCTCTCTAACACCACATATCACAAAATCCCTCTTTAGGGTCCATAATCAAAACTCAAAATTCAACCAATGAAATGTTGAAATATCTCACCCAATTGTACGGTATATGGCTCCACCTAAGTATACTCCACAATTGGAGCATTTAAAAGCTCCAAGAACACAATTTTCACTAAGATTTCGAATCTGATTTTTTCCCAGATCTATCCAAATACGCGGTTTCAAGGCTCAAGAGTGCTACCAATGTGTTTAGAAGGTGTTTTCCATCAAGATTCAACACAAACTTTGTTGAATTTGGTTGAGTATAGCTTGGTTTAGGGGAGGAAGAATTTGCGCACCAAAGAGGGGAAAAATGGGGGCTGCACGGCTGTGAGGGAGGAGAAGAATGAAATTGGAAGAAGGTGAATAGTGATTCTAAAGTGTTTATTTGACTTTAAGTGGGTACCGGATCCCACGTGATTTAAAACTCACCCGAATTTCCCTCCAATCATCACTAAAATTCACAATTTAAAAACCTAATGAGAAATTATAATTTTCCATCTTAACAAAATCATTTAATTTTACTCGCTCAGATAAATTTGGAGCTTTCCGGTTGTTCGGAAAAACACTGCTTTAAGCTACAGCGCGCTCCGTTGAAAAACTTTCACAAATAGACTTAAATCCCTCAAATTTTATCAGAAATCATATTTCCTATTTCTATGGACCATTTAAAATCAATATTTGAAACCTAGAGCTCAAAATTCCACTGGCACGTTTTACGGTGCAATCTGACTGCGGTATTTTTACCCACGAAAAACATTATTCACTGATTTTTCTGAAACTTGCCTATCCACTCAATTTTTCGTTCTGAATCCATTTCCAGGCTTATTTTTATCATCCGAGACCTCCTGCTCAATTTTTATCTTCCTAGGGTTGCGTGTTGGCTAATTACCTTTTTGCCCTTTCTTTGTATTTTGGCCTAATCTTTGGGATTTTCACTAATCCTTCACTTAATTTCTCACTTAATACTTTAATTACTTAATTTAGAATTGTGAGGTGTTATAATCACCCCACCTTTTAGAATTTTGTCCGCAAAATTACATCTTAACGGTCCCGTAACACGGGGTGTAATCGAAAATCTCATCTCTGCAGTATCCATGATTACTTAGTCCTTCACAAACTTGATAACTTCGGGTATCTGACCCTTAACTCATTATATCTTTCACTATTTCCTTAAACCACTGTTGCTTTTTCACTCACTGTAGTTCATCATATACTCATTTTACACTTGTCATTTATGGTGCTACGACCTTCAATTCGCAATACTTTAAGCTCTTCACGGCTTACGGTTACACTTTCACCAATTTATAGGTAATAGACGACCATATTACAATTTTTCTGTCTCACTTCATCTCATTTTCATCTTCATCTGTCTTTCGGACCCAAAGCTGTTTCCAAAAATCTCCAGTTGTTTCCGTAATAGGCCTCAACCGTTCTCATATATCTTCACACTTTCTTTAGCACTTAACTCTTTTCGCTGTCCTCACTGTTTCAACCATACTCAGACATACTAGTCCTTTCTGTTACTGTTACTACTCTTATGATTTAGTTGTTTTCTTAGCTTTCACCGAAGCACATCCTTTCTAGTTTCAAGGGCACTTTGTCGTTTCCTACAGTTCCGACTCACGTTAAATTCTATACTTATATACTTTATTTTTCCTTGTCACGTGTCTTTATCTCTTCTTAGGTACTTATAACCATATCTTTCTCTTCGTTATACGAAATTCACACTTCTCACAATAGTTTATCTCTTCAATTAACCCTTTAAGATCTTTTAACCACACACACTCCTGAATCTTTCCATCTACTAATCATATTCATAATTTACTTTCACTGTTACTCTTTTCATTAACTGAACCATCTCAACTTTATCCACTCAGTCAGCTCAATTCCATACTCAGACCTCTCACGGTCTAAACACAACACTCATCAATGACCTCCATATCGAGGACTCATGCTTAATATTTTCACCCACTAACTATTTTCGACTTTCATTCCACTCCGATGTTACAATTTAACCTTATGTTCCACTCATTTATACATCTTTCTCATAATCATCATCATTTAATCCTGGATGTCAAGCTCAAAACACTATTACTTTACAGCTTTACTCACTTCCACTAAACACTTTGGAACGAATCAATTTCCGACCCGCTTCACTATTAACTGATGGACTATTCAAAATGCCATATCTCTCATATACAAGTCCTATTCACTAGGAATCCTTGACACTTAATTATCAATTCACTTAAAATTCATTCCATCATTGCCACCACTTCTACAATTTACCACCAGTTGGTATATCAGTCACTCAGAATATTCAAAATTACCACAAACACTCGTCCATACCTCATTAGTACTTAATCAAGACATCATCAATCATTGTGCATTTTCCACACACTTTCCACCATAAGTGGCATATGCGATTATATATAGCACTTCTCAATCTACTTTACCAGCAAAACCAAGCTATTCACTTTTTGGTAATCAATTACAACTATAGTTCCCATCTATTAATACTCGTTCGCACTTGACTCTATTTCAATTTATCTTTTCCTTAGGGCTAACACTTTACTGTTTTACCTAAAATCTTGATCATCACTAGCCTTCCTAGAAGGACACTTACTCATTCTGTCAACTTTAACTCACGTTATTTTCCCTTTTTGATCATAAGATGAGGGTTCCAACTAACTTACTACTTCACTTAGAGACAAAATTTATTTCATCAAACTTACTTTACACCCACAATAGTGCTTCACTATCACACTTCGAAGTTCTTGCACACTAAGCCACAACTCTTATATCCAAACCTGACATACTATTGTCCATTTACAACTATATGACCTCGCATCTTGCGTTAACCATATGGAAAAACTCTCCCAATACAGTGGGTAACAATATTCACAAGTCTAACCCCTCGAGCTCTTGCTGTCCTAAGGGCCCCAAATGCCATGACCCACCGATCAGAGAATCACCCATATGATCCAAGCCGTAAAAATGACTTACTACTAGCTGTCCCTATTCTAAGGCATCCCCCAAATGTTTCTTCTTTGTGCATTTACATAAATTATCTTTACCATATTGACTGTTACACCAATGTGGAACACTTCCTCGTTTCTCATTACTCATATCAAATACTACTAGTCTTCGGGAACTTAACCCGCACCGAGATAGCTATACACTCCTGGCACATAGGCCCCACTAAGATCTCCCTACTATCAAATCATATTACATGCACCCAGTGCACAGAGAAATTTATACTCATAATACATTTGTATATAACAGCAAACTGGTACACCGTGCACTCTCGATCACACATGAACCCAGTCCATTTGGTGTCTGTATCACCTCTGTATATAACATCAAAACTGTTCTGTATTACCATATGGGCTGCCCCCATAATCTTAGTAGTAGTGGTATAATATACACCTGTTACATATAAGTTAATTCATCTTACTCTCTCGTGTCATTCTTCTCACTGGTAGTTTACTTTTGTTTCGGTTACCCCTCTGACCTGGTTTATAACATAATCATGGTTATAATAATCCACATTCTCTTCGTAATTTCATACACGTTTTCTAACTCGTAATAGTTCCTTCTGTCTTGTTACCGTTCAGTCCGTAGTCCATTATCTCTTCCTTGCTTATTCTTCTCACATATTGTTTACTCTTTTACTTTGACTAATCACTTGCCATGGTTCATAAAATAATCCCTAATCCATAATTGCTAAATTTTCTCAAAGTTCTGTACACATCTCACATCTCTTAGTATAATTTTCACATTTCCCATCACACAGGGATCTTCCAATCATTTCCATCGAATCACAGATAACTACTTCACCTCAATCCTTGCCCTGAAATTTACATTAACCCTTTGCACTCAAAACTACTCGTCCGTTCTTGCAAGGTTACCCAAAGGCTAGTTCAATCGCCGTTTTACGGTTTTACGACCTTTTCGCAACGTTTTGCGAATTATTACACTTTAGGCACATTTTGCCACTTTCAACACTTATCATTTTTACATTGATTCTTCCACATGCCAATCACCACACAACCCATCTAATGACTTTTCCATCACACAACACAACACCAAAGTGTTCTAAAACATCAATTTGCTCAATTGTACATAAATGGCCTAATCTTGGTTAGTCCAAACTAGGGGTGTTAACGGGCCGAGCCGAGCCGAGCTTTGATCTTAACGGGCCAAGCCTGTATTTAAACGTGTCCGACTGGCCTTAGCCTGTTACCTGATTTTTAATTGTTAAAATACTGAGTTGTGAGTGTACCGATAGGTGTGAAATTTTTATCATTATTTTGGAGAAAGAAAAATATGTTATGGACTGGAAAAATATTTAGATTAAGGATTTGTGATCGGAAATTTTATCGGAGTTAAAGTTAGATCGCGTGTGGGACCCGTGTGACCGAAGTCACTTGGCCCATCTCCCTTTTCTTCTTCTTTTCCTTCTTTCTTTCCTCACTTCCCGTGCGCACCAACAGTGAGCAAAGTCACCATTTTCACCATTTCTCCATTTTCTTCCCATTTCTTCGTTTCTCCACCGAATCGCTTGATTTTGGTGTTGAAATCTATCGTAAACCACCTTCCAAAGCCATTGGTAGTATCTAGAAGCCTTGAATCCATCTCTTTGGCCGCGTTTCAAGCAAAATCAGATCCGACCCATGTATGTTTTTTGAGATTTCTTGGAGTTTTGAGCTTCAAATGGTTTAGTGAAGCCTTGGTGGTGATCATACTACCCATTGTAAGTATATTTGTGATCTTTTGATAGTTGATTTCATAGATCTATGAATATGTGTTCAAACCTTTGATTTTAGATGTGTGATGATAGAGAGCCCAAATGCAAAAATGCTATTAGATGAAAAGGCCTTAGAATCATGCTTGTAAGCTAGAAATGCTATGTTAAATTTTGGTGAAAAATCTAGGTTTTTAACTTAGAGAATTTTGAGGAATTTTGATGAAAAATGAGTTTTTGTGTAATTGGGATTTGATGATTGTTGTAGGGTGCCTCACACGGTTGGATTTGAGAAAAGTTGATTTGGAGCATACGTTTGGAACGGTGTTGCTCGTGTTAAGGTAAACTCTTGGAACTTGGGTTTAATCCCTAGTGAGCTCCACCACACCTAGAGGAAGGTTGTGGTTGGATTTTGTAGTGATGACATGATGTGTTTGTGTGCTTGTATGCATATTGCTTGTATTGTGTGAAAATTGTGTGGTCGCTGATCAGTTGACAAGTGGAGTTTGGTCATCCGCTGGATTCATCCTTGTGAGAATGCCAGTCGGGTATTGCCGTGGAGTCGACTCTGGGAGCGGCGCCAGGATGATCCAAACGTGGGACGTCCGCCGGATAGGGCTCATGAGGAGTTCCGGTTGGGTATTGCCATGGAGTCTTCTCAACCATGGGAGAGGCGCCAGGACTGTCTCGGGAGTTATATGATGGAGTCCTTGAACACGAATCCATGAGTGGATGTTCTTGGGTGTCTCCAGGAGGATGGTGATATTGTTTTACTTGCATGCCATATTATGTCATTTTGATACATTTTAGTGAGCCATGGAGTGGAGAGAGCCTCTAGCTCCATTGGTTTACTGAGATATATCCGTATATCTCACCCCGTGTTTGGGGGACCACATTTCAGGTCACTATGAGCCGGGAGGAGCTTCGGGCAAGAAGCCCGTGTAGTGGACGTTGGATGGGCATGCGGTGCATTGGATTGCATGGCTTTTTGGAGGAGTTTATGGAGTGCACATAGCATACCATTAGTATATTGAGACTTAGGTCATGAACATATTGCATGATGTTATTTTCCATGCTTTTGTTAGTGTTCATGGTCATATGCTAAGTCTTGTTATGTTTTATTATTCATGGCTTGGATAACTGTATATTTTGAGTGAGCATGGGACTTGTCCATTGCCACATTCATAGCCTTGAAGTCTTGATGTGTAATGGTGTAAAAATGGTCCATATGTACATGTAAATGGCCATTATTTGAGAATGATGTAATCGATGTTAAACTTAAGGAAAATGCATGATGGAAGGGCCTAGAGCCAACATTAGGACATGATTATGTGTTATGTGGAGTACCAAGGGGTTAGGGATGGATTACACACCCTTTTTGGGGCTCAAAACAGCTGTAATCTGTCATTTTGCTGCATAGTAATCGATTACCCAAGCATGGTAATCGATTACCATGCAACAGGGGACGAAAATTGGCTACTGTCTTCACTGGTAATCGATTACTGAGGCTTGGTAATCGATTACCATGTGAGGTAATCGATTACCCAAGGTTGGTAATCGATTACCAGAACAGAGGAGGTCAAAATTTGGCTACTGCCTCATTTTTGACAGGTGGTAATCGATTACCACCCACTGGTAATCGATTACCACAGTGCAATTTTTGAAAATTCAGGTTTTTCTTGACTTAAAGAAAGGGGCATAACTTGATGGGTAGAACTCCAAATGATACGTGGTTTGAAACCACGCGTAGACAACGTAAAGGACTACAACTTGGTAAAAGATGAGAGTAAGATGGTGAGTTTAAATGAAATGAATAAAAAGAATGATCTATGATGTTAGAAAGTGTATGATTCCGCAAATGGCATTTACAATTATAGTATGGTTTTAATTGATTACGGAAAATGTATTTATGAAAAAGAAAAGGAATATGTTAAAAGAAAAATTTGCCCGTAATTTAATTAACCTAATCACTGTGATTGTAACTGCGCTTAATATCATAATCAATGTTAACAATACCGGTGTACAACGGGCTGTTACATTTTATGGTATCAGAGCAGTTTTGTTTAGGGAACTCTGATTGTTGTGTGTTTGTATCTTGTGTGCCATAGCTATCTGTGAACTATTTATGATTAATGTATATGTGATTCCTCAGTGTGGGTCTGATCAGCTCATTCCTTTGTGTTACATGTACAGATATCATGAGTAGGGCACGAGGTCGCCGTGGGGCACGGGGTGCAGGTCATTTGCCACCGGATCCGATCACTGCAGCACTGAATGCTCTGCAGGCGGAAACGGCTGCAAACAGAAATATGACTGAGAACCTGATGAAAGCAAATCAGGATATGATGCAGGCCTTTATGGCTGAGTTGAGGGCGGATAGAGGTCGTCCTAGGAGGGAAGACACACCTCCGCATACGGCTACGGTGACTCCTACACCGACGCCATCTGTTACTCCTCAACAGGGGGAGAGTGGGGCTAGTCACCACACTGGTGAGGCTAGTCATCATACTACTACGGATCCTAGTTATGTTCCTGATCCGTCATCTGTTGCCCAATCTACTGGGGCTGCTGGGCAGGTGCTTGATAATGCTGACGATGAGCGTAGGCTCATATCTTTTAGGAAACATAAGCCACCCGCATTTTTGGGGTCAAGGGACCCAAAGGAGGTCACTGCTTGGTTGAGGGGCATGGACAAGATTTTTCAGGTTATGAGATGCCAAGATCCTCAGAAGTTATTGTATTCTGTTTATATGCTGGAGGGTGATGCCCAGGAGTGGTGGGACAATGTGTCTCGCCCATTTATTATTCAGGGTGAGGTTCTCACTTGGACTATGTTTGAAGGATTATTTCATGAAGAATATTTTCCCCGCGATGTTCGGGAGGCAAAGCAAGGTGAATTCGATAAACTGGTACAGGGGGTTATGACTGTGGATGCCTATGTGGCAAAATTTAATGAACTTGTCAAGTTTGCTAATTATGGAGGTACTTTACCTACTCCTGAGTTCTTGTCAGCTAAATTTCAAAGAGGGCTGAGTGAGAAGATTGCTAAGAGGATGTCAAATACCGCAGTGAGAAACTTTGCTGATTTGGTGACCCAGTGCAAAAGGGTCGAGACTGTTTATGGAAGATATCCGAAATCTGATTCTACAAAAGAGCAAGATGTTAAGAGGACACCTGGTCCTACTGGAAATACTAATAGAGGAGGTTTTAATAATAACAATAGAGGTAGGGGGTTGCATGTAAGGCAGCCTCCTGGTCAGTTCAAGAGGGGTGGAAATAATGGTGGTGGTGGTGCTTCGAACAGATATTTTACCCCACAATGTGGGAAGTGTGGGAAATACCACAGAGGTGTATGTGGTGCTGGTACGTCGAATTGTTTTAGATGTGGTCAGAGTGGCCACTTTGCTAGAAATTGTACATCTCCTTCGGGGCAGGCTGCGAATCTGCAGGCCTTGCCGCCAGCTACTACTACTACTGCTGCTCCTATTGCTGTTGTTCCTACTGTGGGACGAGTTTATACTACTAATGCGCAGCGTACTGAAAAGGCTCCGAACTTGGTTAAAGGTATAATTTTTCTATCTAATGTTGATTTATCTGTATTGTTTGATTCGGGAGCAACACATTCATTTGTGGCGGACTATGTGGCTAAGGCGCTGGACTTAAAGGTAACACGGATGGTTCCTCCGATGCGTATTACTACTGCTACAGGCGAGGTTAGTGAGTCGTCTTGGATTTGTGAAGAGGTAAAGTTCACTTATTTAGGCAGGGGTTACACCATTGATTTAATTATCTTACCCCTGGCCTCTGTCAATTTGATTTTGGGGATGGATTGGTTGTCTCGGAACTGCGCAATGATTGATTGCTGCGGGAAGAGGTTGTTGTTATCTCACGAGAGGCCGTCTGTTTGTCCGTCTTTATATTTG